>KN884241.1:39204-58057 GCA_000934455.1 Apostichopus parvimensis
TTTTTTGGTTGGTGTCAAAGGTCATTTGGGGTTACCAGGGGTTACATTTTGAAACCAAGAAGGGAAGCTTGGACAGATCTCATACTTGGTATGAAGGTGTATAACATTGAGTGAAAGAACCTTAAGATTTTGGTGGAGGTCAAAGGTCATTTGAAATCAACAAACGCCAAACAATTATTTCACTCGGGCCCTCTTACTTGTCTCTCTACACTAACGCACCTTCCTAAACATAATATCGCAAGTGAAGCTTGGACAGATCGCATATTTGGTATGTAATTGTACCACATTGAGTACAAGAAGCATGTTGTGGGCGGAGGTCAGTGGTCATATGAGTTTACCATGGGTCAAATTGTGTTAAAGTAACTCATTTACTACAAGAAGCCAGTTGTTGTGGTCAATGGTCATTTCAGGACAGCATGTGTCATTGTGAATTTGCTTGTCACATCACACTGCTTTCACTGTATTACTAAGATCAAGTATGTTGTACACCCTCACTATATATTACGTCAGATTCATACAGAAAACTGCTCATGTTACATCATCGCAACCACAATGCATTTTTGCATTCTGGTTTAAAATGTTCCCATCTTGCCAGATTTAATTAGTATCTGAGTCTTAAACAACAAGCATCAATAGGAGGGATAGGTGGGGTGTCAGATAGGTGTGTGGAATAGCAATATAGATGTTAATTGATAGATAACTAGACATAAGTTAGTACAAAGTGTTTAATGTTCGAAAGTGTGTGTCTTACAATATTTCTTTTAACAATGATGTTCGATTCCAGAACAGAAGTGTGTACGCAGGCGGAATTGGAAATAGAATTGCTACAATGCTTTTCTATGTAAGTAGAACAACAAATAAGCAATAGATCACAACTGCACATCGGGCAGCTTGCTGAATGTAACAGTTCTGTAGTGATTGCTTAGGTCATTCTGGTTAGTCCATCAAATTCGAATCAAGAATTCCTTAATTCAGCAATAATGCAGTTCTGACCATACAAAGAACTTTTGTGTGAAGTTAGTCATTAATTGTGCTGGGCTTTTCCATTGTCATTACTAGAGCACAGTGTTAGGTGCATCTTTATTGCATATTGGCCATCATTGAACTGTTATGTTGTAGATACTTGTCCGATGTTCAGTTATTGAACTGATGCTTTCTGGGTAAGCAGCCCATACTGACAAGTGGAAGTGATATGCAGATGTTTGTGCTGCCAAATCATGTATAAATCATGAATAATTCTGCTTACACAAAAGATTGCTCTCAGTTAAAGGTGCACAAACCTTTGACTGTTACTCTCATCTTGACAAATTTTCCAAACTGGTTTGGTTTATGGACAGAACTTACAAGATAGTTTGATCTCCTTCAAACTCTCTTCATGGATCCTAGTGCACCTCTTTAGGTATTTGCTTCAAATAAAACAATTGCTGTGTATATGGTAAACATGGACATTGATATCATGAACAGCTTTACTGCTTCAAAATGAGTGGGAAGTGAAAGGAGAGGGAACAATGTTAAAGTACATGGAATCCTCAAACTATCCTTGTAATTTCTTCCAACGTAAACTATAAGCTTCTGTTAAGCCGAACTACCAGAGAGAAAGGTGACAGGTTAAGACATTAGGAGGCAAGGCTAGACATGGAAGAAGAATATGGTGATGATTAGATTTATATATTTGTTAAAAACTGTTTGTCACAGAAAGAGGAAGTGAACGCTTTTAAAAACCTTGGAACAGGTAATCGAATAGCGACCATGTTATTCTATGTAAGTACTTGTTTACTTTCCAGATTGTTTGACATTTCTTCAATTCCATATATTACTGGTGACTGGTCTGAGAAGCGTGAAGAACTAACGAATGACTGAATATAATCATTTGGGATAGTGTTCATATTTATGGCATACCTTGCCCTCTTTCCAAGAAATTACATTTTGACAAGAGAAACAGACATGTTTTAAACATATGAATAGGGTCAGACCATTGACTAGAAGAAAAGAAATGCTTTCATAGGCTGGGAACTCTGAAATAAGGAATGTAAAACACTGCAAATCAGACATGTGACTGTGAACCTTTGAAAGTTAGAATAGCCTTCTTTAACTTGTTAATAGTAGTATTTAAGGTTGTTGAAACTTTTTATAACATCTTTGCAGTAAAGTTTGTATTTTGTAATTATTAAAAACAGCTTAGTGGAACAGAAGCAGGAGGTGCTACAGTATTTCCTAGGGCTGGTGCAAGAATTCTACCATCAAAGGTAAGTTTATTCAGTCGAATGCAAACTGTTATAATTGAAGGATGGTGATTGTTATGGTATTGGGGTTGCATGTAAAATTCACTTCAGAATAGTTCTGATTGGATGAAATTTGAAGCTACTTTCCTGACCAGTTAAGGTCGAGTTCAATCAGTATGTTTACCTTTGGCAATGTTAGCTAGTTGGTATTAACAAGATTCAATTAACATGCTATTTTTACTTGAATCCTCAGGGAGATGCAGCATTCTGGTTCAACCTCTTCAGAAATGGTGAGGGGAACTTCCAAACGAGGCATGCTGCTTGCCCTGTCTTAGCAGGGTCTAAATGGGGTAAGACAATGAGTGACTCAGTTACAAGTAAGGGTTAACTTAAGGGGTGACAAAGGGCACAGAATGAATTTTGATGTTATAGTGGTATACCATATGTAAGTTTGATGAAAGATGCTTTAAACAGCCTAGGTCAAGCAATTACAGTTATTGGACCATATAGTCTAACACACTGAACATTAGTAACACACAACTGAATGGGGAAACATGACTTTTATGGCCTCAATAGACATGCTTAGAATGCAGCACAAATTTCAATGGTGTTGAATGTCATCAAAGGATGCTCTGGTATGAAATTTAAAGAACATGTTTGTGTGAAGTTTTTTAATTAATAAAAGGGATTAAACATTAAGGCCAGCACCGAGGAGCTAATGTCATCATTAATTTAGCCTTAAAGATGCATTCCAGTTTTACCTTAGTTTTAAAGGTGGATATCTTGAAAATTGTAATAGCTCTAGTAGAACTACCACTGCCACTTTAAAGGAACTACAAGATTCCTCAAAGTGTGATCAGTTACTTGGCTTCACTAACTTTGTGCCAGTTACAAAGTTGGTCATGATTGAAAGTTAATTGGCTTAGTTAAAATAGTCCAGTGGTATACTAGTAATTTTAACATATGAACATGTTTATGAATACTAATGAGAAATGGTTGTGAGTAATCCATGAACTTAGGCAAACGTACCTGTTTTGTGTTATTGGTTCTCCTTAATTAAGCAAGCACATTAACAAAACAAAATTGACTAAACCATTTTGCTACTTCTATTTCTTTAGTTGCCAACATTTGGATACATGAGATGGGACAGGAATTTCGGCGTAAATGTAGCTTGAACCCCACCGAGTAGTGGCAATGTGTCCACAAGAATCATGATCAGGAATAATAAACAGCCAAGTAATATGGTGAAATAGTCTAAGTACACTTTGGTGAGGATATCGGTGCTGATTGTTATAAGTTAAGTGGGTTGAAAGAATTTACATCTTTTTTAAGTTATGGTGCAACTATCTACCTTCCCACCTTCTTTCGCTGTTTCCTGTTATTTATGGGATTTTTATAGCCCAAGATTTTGTTTACATGAGTAACTTGTTATACTTTCAAGAATGTTTACGTCATATCATTTCCATCTGAGGATATTTTTATTAGTAAAGATGTGTATAGTGGTAACATTTGTATGTTGGGTCCTGACAGGGGTCTCTTCTTCTTTGTACTGCCTAATTTTACAATACTTAATTTAATACTGCCTTATTTAACAATACTTAAACATTTTCCATATTATCAGATATTGATCCTACAATGATGTATCGTGCATCAATCTTTCTTATTGTACTTTCTATTTTTCTACTTAAATACATCATATTGATCTAGTTGACACTTTGTTTGAAACCCTCAGAATCAATAGTATGTTCATAGGTTTTTCAGTATACCTGACAAAATACAACTTAACCATTTAAGGAATATACTTATTTGATTTACAGGTTTAGAGAAAACAACATTTGAAACATACCACAAGCCTCCAATTGTTTAACAGTGTGGGTTCACTTTGTCCAAATTAATATTACAAGGGCCTCTATCGCTGGACCCTCTTTAAAAATAATCCTTCTTAGCCATTACAGTGTCAACTTGTTTCAGAACATTTACTAGCAATGTTGTGTCACTAAATATACATTTTTGTGACCTATAGCAGAAGTCAAGTAATGATTTAACTGAATAAAGAGAATTATTGGTGATTAAAGAAGTAATATATTTGAGAGGCTCACTCACCTTTACTCTGTTATATGTTCATCTGTGAATAAGTCCACTTTTGGCATAAAGATTGGAGCATCTCAACACATACATAGTTTACTGCTAAATAGGAATCTATAAAGTATCATATGACTATATGGACACAAAAAGAATCTGTTGAGTCACAACCGTTCTTACCGTTTAAAGGTTTCAGTTTGAGGTTATTTGTAATAAATATGAAGAACCTCAGGACTAATTTTCCAATGTAGCTCATTGCATCATCCTATAGGGAGTACTATGACTATGACTACAAAACTGTCAGTTCATTAATACCTATGTGCTAGCCATATAAATCAGGGCACATATGAGCCCTTTTCTTGCCATTCAGTATCAGTATCTGGATAACCCATACTCTTATATAGTTCTGACAATTAATGTGAATAGCCTCGGGGAGTAAAAGCCTACTAAGCAATAAATCCCAACAGAAGTTAATCACTTGTGTCTGTCTGTCTTTGTACTAATTGTCATTTTAAAGCTATTTTAACCTTCCTAGTTATGAAAGTCTTACATACCATCAAACAAGGTCACGATGATATTAGTCCAGGTGGTCTCTTTTAATAATTGTAAAATTTTTACATCGTGGTCATGAACAAGACCAAATAAAAATTGAGGACATGAAATGTAATATTCAAATCATATGTTACAGTGCAAAATTTATACATACTTCCTTACTCTACTACACAAGCCATTTACTGTACATAAACTAGCGATTAGTTAACATTGCAAGAGACTCATTGAAATAGTAACGAAAGACTTAAATGAATCTCAAAATTCAACAATGTTTACTCTAGCACTCTACTATACCTTTTCCTAGCAAAAATTCCTCCCTCCACCTTGCAATAAATTTTGTAAGCAGAAACATGCCCAATTTCCAGTACAAGGTTGAAGGGAACAATGGTTTAAAAGCTGTTTAACCTAAATTCACAACTACAAATAACCCTTATTTCTGCTTTAATTTTACAAGCTAGCTGAATAAATTTTATCCATGAGGAGAAAAATACAATTCTAATGACAAAAACTTAATTGTACATAAAACATGGCACTAACAGTATTGCATAAATTAGCTAACACACACTTCTGTGTGAGGTCATGGAGTTGCAGCATCATGTAACTTTTTCGACAGTTTTGTTTTACGCTCTGTCATTCGAAGTTTCATGAGCATGTTTTGGGAGATAACTTTTCCTTTCCATTCATTCATTCATCAAAAACCTTCCATTTTGGTCAAGTTTAGCAATTCCACAAGCAAATGCTTTAAAGTGTTTGCACACAACACTTCTCCAAGTGTCTGGTTCACCATTGCATGACCTGGTGACATTTCAAAAGGTCATTCATATTTTCCTAAGAGACAGGGCAAGTTGCCAGTTGATGAATGAGACCTGGCAACTTGCTATCAGTAATATTTGTAGTTGATATTCCTGTTGGGAATTGAGTTGTAAATATGTCTAGGTTTCAAATGCACCATCAGCACTTGAACTTTTAGCTGTTGGGTATTCACACTGAGATTTGGAAGTAGAAACATGGATGGATATCTTAAAGAAAATTTTTTCAGTGTGCTTCTATGTAATCACATCAGTTGCATCATATACTAACATAATCAGTGTGTTAGTACAAAAAAAGTAACTTAACAGTTCAAACTGAATAAAATCTTTTAAGTATATAATATTTAGGTGTTTGTGTCTATAGAGAGGAAGGGTGATATATTTTCCATACAGGAAAAAGATCTCATTTGGAACCAGAAAGCATACCAGTTCGGAGAGATTCCTTGCCAAATTTTACATCAGAAATTTGAAGTAGACTGCTAAGGAAAATAGCAGGATTTATAGCAGTGCTTTTGAAGTCTCCAACACATCCAAATTACTGTTGTTCCTTAAGTCATCCATTAATGAAGGCTTGGTGTAATCACAAGGGTTACATACTTCACTTTACAAACTGACCTATTTACTTCCACTTATAAAATTTGTATTTCAATTTTCTGTGCAACCTGCATATGCATGATGGACTGAACTTTTCAAGTAATTGGACCTCATTCTGCATATATCACATATATGCGTGAACAAATAATCTCTGGTATTAACTGGACCTCATTCTGAAAATATCACATATAGGTGTGAACAAATGAACCTCTGGTATTAACTGGACCTCATTCTGCAAGTATCACACATATAGGCATGAACAAATGAACCTCTGGTATTAACTGGACCTCATTCTGCAAGTTTCACACATATAGGCGTGAACAAATGAACCTCTGGTATTAACTGGACCTCATGCTGCAAGTATCACATATATAGGCGTGAACAAATGAACCTCTGGTATTAACTGGACCTCATTCTGCAGTGAACAAATGAACCTCTGGTATTAACTGGACCTCATTCTGCAAGTATCACATATAGGCGTGAAAAATTGAACCCCTTGTATTAACTGGACTTTATTCTGCAAGTATCACACATATAGGCATGAACAAATGAACCCCTGGTAATAACTGGACCTCATTCTGCAAGTATCACACATATAGGCATGAACAAATGAACCTCTGGTATTAACTGGACCTCATTCTGCAAGTATCACATATATAGGCGTGAAAAAATGAACCTCTGGTATTAACTGGACCTCATTCTGCAAGTATCACACATATAGGCGTGAACAAATGAACCTCTGGTATTAACTGGACCTCATTCTGCAAGTTTCACACATATAGGCATGAACAAATGAACCTCTGGTATTAACTGGACCTCATTCTGCAAGTTTCACACATATAGGCGTGAACAAATGAACCTCTGGTATTAACTGGACCTCATGCTGCAAGTATCACATATATAGGCGTGAACAAATGAACCTCTGGTATTAACTGGACCTCATTCTGCAAGTATCACATATAGGCGTGAACAAATGAACCTCTGGTATTAACTGGACCTCATTCTGCAAGTATCACACATATAGGCGTGAACAAATGAACCTCTGGTATTAACTGGACCTTATTCTGCAAGTATCCTGCATTTGTATGATGGAGTGAACTTCTCAAGTAACTGGACATCTATCAGAAAGTTCAACTCACATTCATTGATAGTCAAAGAAATAACTTCTTCCCTGCAGACATTGTCCCTGTTCTTACAGGTTGCATGACTAGCCATCAATTTTGACAAATACTTTTGATCGAGAAAATATCTTCTTGGCTTCGTCTACTTCAGCAAGTTGTTTTTCAACCTCTGCTTTTCTGGATTTAGCTCTAAGAGTCTCTGGGGCAAGTGGTAACTTATGTAATTCATTCCTTAATTCGGTTTCCTCTGTAAGAAAACGAGAATATGAATAATTTAGCATAGCATTTAGCATAAGGATTACAGTAACCAGAAGAAAAACCAATTGTATTTCTTGATGGATACATGAATGGATGAATGAATAGACAACAATGATGAGAGGGGGGTGGAGGGGGATGACAGCAGGACTCCATTCCAAATTCAAATCAAAGCAATTCTTCTATTATTCATGTAACATACAACATTGCTATCTTTCAGCTTATTTCAAAAGTCTTATTTGCAAGAAATATTAGGAGTTTGGTTGCTAATCAACAGTACAGTAACATATCATAATGTCTCAAATGAACTTTACATGAATTGTAACTTCTTGTAGACAGATTCTCAGTTTCTTCTTTTACTTGAACATATCTCCTGTTCTCAGCAATCCTTGCAATGGTGATAGCATAGGTGAGTGTCCGTATGCATGTTTCTGTATGTTGTGCTTTGATTTGTGAAACTATAACTCAAAAAAGCTCATGTCATCTAAGCTGCAAATTTGTTTTGTGGATCTACATTTACATTTTTGTGGAGGTCAAAGGTCAACAGCAGACATCTTGCCTTTACTGAGGTGGATCTAGTTACTTAGATTATCCAAGCTTTACTGCTACATACCATGAATTCAATGAATTCAACCACCATGTACTTTTTATGCTAGCCAAGGCATCCCACTTGCAAACAAAATGCCACACACTGACCAACACACACACTGGCACACAAATAGATCAAAGCATTTATAGTAGTAAAATTACGTGTTTTTATCCTTCATTATTTGCGGGTTTTCTTGTGTTTTCATTGCTCTTGCATGCTCAATGTAAGATCTTTTATTTTAAAACAAATGGTGTTAGCTGGTTTAATTCCTGATTGAATCACTAGTAATTTTGCAAACCTACTGAATATTACTACAAAAAAAAAGGTTCAATTCATCAAACTATGATACCAATCTAGGTGAACTTACACTATATGAAATAATTAAGTAACTTAATTTTGTTTGCAACATTTCATAACCCAGCAAAAGGGTTAGTACACAAGTGAAAATCAATTTGCACAATACAAATATTTTTGATGATTTTGTAGAGAATATGAACTAGTGAGACTTAACTACATTCGTATGACATTTTTAGTATTGATTAACAGTAATCAAAACTCAACTCAAACTACTGAACCTTTCAGTTCATAGTAAGTCATATTTTCTGTGACAGTTTTAAGACTCCATTGAGATTATTCTCTAGCTAACTTATTTATAAACCTTTATCTCATTCAACATCATTAGTAAATCAGACAAATCACATCTCAGCTTTACAATGTGCAGATATTTGTCAAGTGTTGTGTATAATGAAACAAAGAACACCTTGTTATGTCTAAAATACTCCTTCCTCACCCTCCCCCCCCCCCCAGCACTTTTCACTACAACATATGGACCTGTATTAAGGTAAATTAAAGACTTGCTTTCTGCCATGATTTGTAAAGTCTTCAATCTTTCATCTGTGGGCATCATCCGATGACCAGGAGGCATGTCAGGATCTGGGGTGTTGCGTATCCTTTCCTCCTCGTCTTTCTCCCACTGTTTCTGTCTTGCTTTCAGACTGTCAAGCCAAACCAAATACATATAAACAAATAGGAAACAAAGTATTGTAAAAAGTACATGTTCTTTATCTTCATTACATACTATTAGAAGGGGGTTAAAAGAGCTAAGAGATAATGCAGTCCCAAACTGGATTTAAGCACAGTTTATCTAGAGGTATTTTCAACAGCAGACAAAATCTCTCAAAAATAAATGAACTAGTTTTCAAGTAAATCATATTATTTTGTACTAAAAGGAATTCCTACAAAATAGCATCACATATAACACAAATAAATTGATAAACCCAGCTTGAACTTTGGTACCACTTAACCTTTGAACTTAAAGTGCATCAATGAAAGTGGCTGGGCTAACTAGTCTAGCACAGACCATAAGATCAGCTCCTCAGAAGCAATAGAATAATGGAAAGAGGACATGAGCCTCAAGTAACATCTTCACAATGCTGTGTTGTCATGGATATAGGTTCTTGGCTGTCACATATGGAGTTAAGTTTTTGGTTATAAAGCCAAGGAGTAACATAACATTAACAACATTGAGGTTATGACTTAGGAGCTGATGTGTTCATTGCTGTGGCATCAAAGAAACATTCCAGACTTTTAGCATATTGTAATGGTAAATATCTTAAAAGCCAGAGGAATTGTAGAAACAGTTACTTACTTGTACTCCTTTCTCTTGTTTGTTGGAGTACCACATATCAATAGTAATAGTATGCACAAAGCCCATCCTTTACATGGTATTTCAATAAAAGCATAAATAATTTAATATATATTATATAGTTATTTCAGATGATTATTGAGAAATAGTGTACATATTAATACTCACTAATTTGGAATTTCTCCCGTTTTATGATTTTTTAATTTCTGATTCTTTTTCTCCTCTGTGACTTCCAAAGCTACTGATGAGGGTGGTCTCTGTTGTCTGTATTTCTTGGTTAGTCTTGCATTGTGTGCAATGAAGTTAACAGATTCTGGAATTTCTACATCAACCTGTTGTACAGAGTGGAAAATATAATAAGTTTCCTCACAACAAAGTCAACAGAGAAGCATTGGTTGAAATTGATGGCGGTTCCACATGCCACATATGAAGTTCTTTCAAGCTTTTTGAAGTTTTCAAGTTTCTAGACATCAGGTGACCTTTGTCCTCTACAATAGCAATAGGCTTTTTCTACTCATTAAGGAGAATCCAAATACTGAGTGTGAATTTCATTTAAGCTTTGCTTTAGAAATAATCAAGTTTAGAAAGTTTCCATTTTAAAGTGTTCACCATTACTGATTTCAAGTGATCAGCACAGTTTTTGCACAAATGAGGACTTACCTGTCAAGTCCGAAATTCATCTTACTTTTTGATGACCTTTGACCGCCAACAATTTCACAAGGATTCTTTTATGCACCATGGGAAATCTACATAACGAATATGAACTGGCACCAAGAAGGCCTTTTTTCATGTGTAAAAATTGTCAGACTTTAAACTCTGTTGATCTCAAATGATCTTTGACGTCCACCAATTTCAACAGGGTACTTGTACTAACCAATAGAAATCTACATACTGACTAGGAACCTTTTGAGTTATCATGTTTATGAAGTTTACAGACTTGGACCTGTTGATCTCACATGATCTTTGACCGCTTCCAATTTCAAAAGGAATCTTGTAATCACCAAGCAGGATCTACATACTAAGTATGAAGTGCAAATAACATATATTTTTTAACTTATCATGTTTACAAGGTTGCAGACTTTGAGGTATGTCAACCTCAATCAAATGACCTTTGACTTCCACCAATTTCAACATGGTTCTTGTACTAACCAAGGGGATCAGCATAGCAACTATAAAATTCAACCATGATTTTCATTTTGAGTTATCATGTTTGTGAGGTTTTCAGACTTGACCATTGTTGAAATCAAATGAGATTCGATCTTTCCCAATTTCAATATGGTTCGTGTACTTTTGACATATATCACAAGCAGGCATCACATGAACAAACACACATGACATCACACTACCATAGATTCCTTTTGCCTCAGGCAATGAATCAAAAAGAGTACCACAGTTTGAATGCAAACCTCAGTAGCTGCACTGTTTGGTCTTGGTCCTGGACTTGGAGAGCGCCCTCTATGTTTCATTGCTCCTGTTCTGCTATGTGCTCGTAGATAGTTTGCTGAGGAAGGCCTTGGGGGAGGAGGTGAATGCTGTAACAAAAACAATTCACAATGCATCAAATTTCATTCAGGAAAATGAGCAATAAGAGGCCTATGATATTACTATACATCACTGTACGTACAGCAGAGTACTGTTACATCAACATGACCAACTTACAATCTCTTTTCAAAACTGACTGTTAACATCTTTGTACATCCAAATAAACTCCACACCTCAAGTTGAACTAGTTTAATAAACATTATCTATGGCATTTCAGGGTTAAGAATCTTTGTCCCTTCTATAACCCCTTCCTGTAAGTTCATTGAAAGATGGTCTTGGCCAACACAATATACCGTAATGGTAGGTATGATTGCTTAATTCTACTAATTATTATAGTGAACTGGTGGTTCCTCAGAAAAGCTCTATGAAGATATTGAGTGAAACAAGTGTGGATTAAAGAAGTTTGTTACAGTTAAGTGTCATACTAAAATTCAATTTCAGTAACTTGGGTTACCCCACTGATCTAAAACAGCTTATTCTGGTATTATTCTACCATGTCAACCTTCTTGTAGTCTTGGATTAAAACCAGATCACCAGAATATAGTAACAAAACAGACTGATGCATTCAGTTCATAAATCAACAAAACTGTTCATTGCAAATATGCTTATAAATGTTAGTTTGTAGACATAAACTATAAGGCAAGTAGGATTAGTATAATATACCTCTTGTTAAAGACATAATGGAAAAAGGTAAAAGATAAAAAAACAAACCTTTAACTTTTCTGTGACCTTTGAAGGAACTTCTCTATATTTTTCTGACTGTGGTAATACTTTCACTGGCTTATGTTTTCCCAATTCCTCTTCCTTCTTTCTCCTCCGGTTAAGAGCTTGGACCTGCCTCATCTTCTTGACATTTTCATTAGAGAAGTCTTTTTCTTCTTTCTCTGCACAGATAAACACATATCCACAGGTTCTGTTCAGTGTTTCCATTAAGTTGTACCTTATTTGGCTTCAGTCTAGACTAGTTTTTAAAGTTATAGCTTCATTATGCATTCCATTATAAACAGGAACTAAACGATCTGTAACTCAACACTCTTTTCTGGTACTATCGTGTACTTAATAATCACACAATCATGACAATGTACTTTTTGCTGAAGTTTTGGTCTATTTACTAGGCACAATAAATTAAAATTACCGACGATAATACTGTGTCTGTTATTTGTAAATACAAGGTCAGTTCAAAATATTAATCAGGCACATGAACAAGCAAATTAATATTGAAGAAAAAAACATCACATTTTTACATCATTTTTCCTTAAATGGATGAGATTTACATTCAGGAATGCATGTATGCTACTCCTTTAAGTTTGTTGCCATTTGGTCGAGGGTAGGGCACAATTTTGTTGTTGAGTATGTCCACGAATAACACCACCTAAGTGTATGAGCTTGTATAACTACTAACACAAAAGGAACAACTAGGACAAGTTCAGAACAATCAAACACACTGCACAAATACAAGTGGTTCAAGGTTCCTAACTTACTTGTCGGCTTGCAAATGTTGACTGTTCCATGTCCACAGTTAAAAGCAGTTGATTTCACTCTTGATCACAACTGTCAGCAAAATAAGTAGTCTACAGGGCATTTAAAATACTATTTCTACTCAGCACCATTCCTTGCTATTATGCACCCAAGGAGCTGTACATGGAGCTGCTCCTTGGGAAACACTCCTTGCTATGAGTCTATGACAAACACAGGGAGCTATGAATGGAGCTACTACTACTCTGTAACCACTCCTTGCTATGACATATGCAGGTGGTGTATATGGAGCTGCTACTCTGTAATTACTCCTAGCTTTGACATAGGGAGCTGTATATGGAGCTGCTACTCTGTAATTACTCCTAGCTTTGACACAGGGAGCTGTACATGGAGTTGCTACTCTGTAATTACTCCTTGCTATGACATAGGGAGCTGAACATGGAGCTGCTACTCTGAAATTACTCCTTGCTATGACATAGGGAGCTGTACATGGAGCTGCTACTCTGTAATTACTCCTTGCTATGACATAGGGAGCTGTACATGGAGAGCTCCGCTACTCGGTAAGCACTCTTTGCTATGACGAACACAGGGAGCTGGACATGGAGCTGCTACTCCAGAATCCACTCTGTGCTGACATGTGTAAAAGAAAGTAGGCCTGACATTTTGATCCTAGGATCGAAATGTCAGGCTCACTCACTGTTACACATTCTCTTACACAGGCTTTTGGTTTATTTTGATTTCCATGCCATGACATACGCTTGTTACACGTTTATCGTTACACGTTTTCCATCTTCTCATTTTAGGATCACATTTTCTTTTAAGTTTCTTGGTATTTCAGATAGTTAATGCATGAGATGCAAAACAAAAACAAATCCTCATGTTGAGGCCAAACAGAACAAACTTATTGTATATATTCTTGGTTTGTTTAGTATGCACCAATGCCCTACACCCTCCTTTGAGTACTGTATCTTCTGTATGTTTACACAGAAACAACTTTCAACCGCTGGAAGCCATTGCTTATCATTTCCAAAGAAAATATAATAATTGATGGCTACAAATTTTAATCAACCCTCACCACAGAAAAAAAAGCAGGTAGTTTAGTTGAAAAGTTTGTAATAACAATTGGGAAAGAGGATTTCAAATTTTGTATAGCATACTTTGTCTAACTGGTGGCCTGTATACTGGTTGTCCTGTAACCAATAGGTTAGCTATTGTTCCTTTGGCTTTGTTTGCAATTTCCTCTGCTTCTGGTTTGACCCTCGGTTTTGGTCTCTCATTTGATGCTGACCAGCTGTTCCGTCTTCCTTCCACTCTACCTCCATAACCTGGGTCATATGGTATAGGACTGGATATCATTTTGACCCACTTCACTCTAACAAAGAAAATGAATAGCATTTTTTGCACACTACTTTGCAGCTTAATACAAGAATAAATCATTATGAGAATGTACGAAGTTGCCCTAATCGAATAGGTACTGTATAGGCTTGGGACTCACGTGCACCTTGCTACTGACATGATTTAGTTTAACCATCCTTATCCTCATTCTTTGAGTAGATAGTTTGCTGAGGAAGGCCTTGGGGGAGGAGGTGAATGCTGTAACAAAAACAATTCACAATGCATCAAATTTCATTCAGGAAAATGAGCAATAAGAGGCCTATGATATTACTATACATCACTGTACGTACAGCAGAGTACTGTTACATCAACATGACCAACTTACAATCTCTTTTCAAAACTGACTGTTAACATCTTTGTACATCCAAATAAACTCCACACCTCAAGTTGAACTAGTTTAATAAACATTATCTATGGCATTTCAGGGTTAAGAATCTTTGTCCCTTCTATAACCCCTTCCTGTAAGTTCATTGAAAGATGGTCTTGGCCAACACAATATACCGTAATGGTAGGTATGATTGCTTAATTCTACTAATTATTATAGTGAACTGGTGGTTCCTCAGAAAAGCTCTATGAAGATATTGAGTGAAACAAGTGTGGATTAAAGAAGTTTGTTACAGTTAAGTGTCATACTAAAATTCAATTTCAGTAACTTGGGTTACCCCACTGATCTAAAACAGCTTATTCTGGTATTATTCTACCATGTCAACCTTCTTGTAGTCTTGGATTAAAACCAGATCACCAGAATATAGTAACAAAACAGACTGATGCATTCAGTTCATAAATCAACAAAACTGTTCATTGCAAATATGCTTATAAATGTTAGTTTGTAGACATAAACTATAAGGCAAGTAGGATTAGTATAATATACCTCTTGTTAAAGACATAATGGAAAAAGGTAAAAGATAAAAAAACAAACCTTTAACTTTTCTGTGACCTTTGAAGGAACTTCTCTATATTTTTCTGACTGTGGTAATACTTTCACTGGCTTATGTTTTCCCAATTCCTCTTCCTTCTTTCTCCTCCGGTTAAGAGCTTGGACCTGCCTCATCTTCTTGACATTTTCATTAGAGAAGTCTTTTTCTTCTTTCTCTGCACAGATAAACACATATCCACAGGTTCTGTTCAGTGTTTCCATTTAGTTGTACCTTATTTGGCTTCAGTCTAGACTAGTTTTTAAAGTTATAGCTTCATTATGCATTCCATTATAAACAGGAACTAAACGATCTGTAACTCAACACTCTTTTCTGGTACTATCGTGTACTTAATAATCACACAATCATGACAATGTACTTTTTGCTGAAGTTTTGGTCTATTTACTAGGCACAATAAATTAAAATTACCGACGATAATACTGTGTCTGTTATTTGTAAATACAAGGTCAGTTCAAAATATTAATCAGGCACATGAACAAGCAAATTAATATTGAAGAAAAAAACATCACATTTTTACATCATTTTTCCTTAAATGGATGAGATTTACATTCAGGAATGCATGTATGCTACTCCTTTAAGTTTGTTGCCATTTGGTCGAGGGTAGGGCACAATTTTGTTGTTGAGTATGTCCACGAATAACACCACCTAAGTGTATGAGCTTGTATAACTACTAACACAAAAGGAACAACTAGGACAAGTTCAGAACAATCAAACACACTGCACAAATACAAGTGGTTCAAGGTTCCTAACTTACTTGTCGGCTTGCAAATGTTGACTGTTCCATGTCCACAGTTAAAAGCAGTTGATTTCACTCTTGATCACAACTGTCAGCAAAATAAGTAGTCTACAGGGCATTTAAAATACTATTTCTACTCAGCACCATTCCTTGCTATTATGCACCCAAGGAGCTGTACATGGAGCTGCTCCTTGGGAAACACTCCTTGCTATGAGTCTATGACAAACACAGGGAGCTATGAATGGAGCTACTACTACTCTGTAACCACTCCTTGCTATGACATATGCAGGTGGTGTATATGGAGCTGCTACTCTGTAATTACTCCTAGCTTTGACATAGGGAGCTGCATATGGAGCTGCTACTCTGTAATTACTCCTAGCTTTGACACAGGGAGCTGTACATGGAGTTGCTACTCTGTAATTACTCCTTGCTATGACATAGGGAGCTGAACATGGAGCTGCTACTCTGAAATTACTCCTTGCTATGACATAGGGAGCTGTACATGGAGCTGCTACTCTGTAATTACTCCTTGCTATGACATAGGGAGCTGTACATGGAGAGCTCTGCTACTCGGTAAGCACTCTTTGCTATGACGAACACAGGGAGCTGGACATGGAGCTGCTACTCCAGAATCCACTCTGTGCTGACATGTGTAAAAGAAAGTAGGCCTGACATTTTGATCCTAGGATCGAAATGTCAGGCTCACTCACTGTTACACATTCTCTTACACAGGCTTTTGGTTTATTTTGATTTCCATGCCATGACATACGCTTGTTACACGTTTATCGTTACACGTTTTCCATCTTCTCATTTTAGGATCACATTTTCTTTTAAGTTTCTTGGTATTTCAGATAGTTAATGCATGAGATGCAAAACAAAAACAAATCCTCATGTTGAGGCCAAACAGAACAAACTTATTGTATATATTCTTGGTTTGTTTAGTATGCACCAATGCCCTACACCCTCCTTTGAGTACTGTATCTTCTGTATGTTTACACAGAAACAACTTTCAACCGCTGGAAGCCATTGCTTATCATTTCCAAAGAAAATATAATAATTGATGGCTACAAATTTTAATCAACCCTCACCACAGAAAAAAAAGCAGGTAGTTTAGTTGAAAAGTTTGTAATAACAATTGGGAAAGAGGATTTCAAATTTTGTGTAGCATACTTTGTCTAACTGGTGGCCTGTATACTGGTTGTCCTGTAACCAATAGGTTAGCTATTGTTCCTTTGGCTTTGTTTGCAATTTCCTCTGCTTCTGGTTTGACCCTCGGTTTTGGTCTCTCATTTGATGCTGACCAGCTGTTCCGTCTTCCTTCCACTCTACCTCCATAACCTGGGTCATATGGTATAGGACTGGATATCATTTTGACCCACTTCACTCTAACAAAGAAAATGAATAGCATTTTTTGCACACTACTTTGCAGCTTAATACAAGAATAAATCATTATGAGAATGTACGAAGTTGCCCTAATCTAATAGGTACTGTATAGGCTTGGGACTCACGTGCACCTTGCTACTGACATGATTTAGTTTAACCATCCTTATCCTCATTCTTTGATACTTTCTCATGTTATTTTTATAATCCTGGATTTGGGATCCTAAAATTGAAGAAAATATAGGCTAGTGTACTTGAAGTTAAAAAAAAAAGTTGTTTCCTGCACAAGAAAATTTTCATGGAAAGTAATCAGCGGAAAGTACCTTTGTAGGGTATATGGATGTGAATCATTTTAGAATTACCTACTGTATGCATTCTTGGTAGATGCCAAGGCCTTATCCAGGTTAGCCTATTGTTAATAGTTAGTAATACACTACCTATGAATGATACTGGGTAGATAGAAAGTCACTATGTATGTAATCCTAAGAGTAGCTAAGCCTATGTAAGCCTAAGTAATACTAAGTATACATTGTATTGTATATATGTAATCTGTACACTAAGGAATGTCATCTGTCTCTGTGACAGATGAGGAGATGAGAGTAATAGATTAGTAGAGCATACACTACCACAGCGTGCAGTTGCGTATTCCCTGAAACCATATTAATATTAGGATGCAGGCCTAGCCTAGTCCTAACTTTATGCCACAATATACAAAGTAGCTAGGCCAAGGTCTAACTTGAGTGAATTTAGAAACTGTGCAAATTATTTTTGTGCAGGCAGGTTAAGCTTACTGCCATACTATCCATAACTAAAATGATAACATTACATGATGTTACTAGGCCTACACGACAGTAGCGAGCCAAGGTTAGGCCTAGACTGCGTAGGCCTAACTTGCTCTAGCCTACACATTTTCAACAGAAAATTGAATTACCTCGGGATGCAAACTACCTTAGAAAACTTCAAACTGAGACACAATACAAGTTACAGTTAATGTAACACCAGACGCTGATGTGCCTTTCAAAGCGTAAATCAGATTTGTAAAAATGTTGTTATTCCATATCAATTTACAAGATCGGTTTGTTCAGTACGTTGAAATGAGTAGTTAACTCAGCTGTAAACCAATCAGAATCGACAATGATGTCTTTTCACGCGAATGAAAGTTCGTTGACCCTATTTCGAGTCCTTAGCAACGACGATTGGCAATATCTACTGCATTTGGATATGGATAGCCTAGCCGTATGAGATATCAAGTGTTAGCCAAGTTTGACAAAGTACAGTTCCTAACTTACAGTACTTACGATTACGAAAGCGATGTAAGACAAATTGAATCCGTAAGTTGTTACTAAAGATGGTGTATTTAATGTCACATATTAAGCGGCAGTAGTGTAAGACTTCTGACAAAGATTGATTAACGTGATACAACTGATTAAACAACATATTGATTTTAGACTAGAGTAAGAGTCTGATTTAGCCTAACTAGCTATCCTTTAGGCCTAATGTTAATGTACGCCTACACTACA
>KN884243.1:35374-58789 GCA_000934455.1 Apostichopus parvimensis
ATGTATATTACGGACGAATATTAATTCTCCACAGCATACACCAGAATAAATATCACCTTTATTGAATTAATCACCAATTATAGAGCGCCTTAGACCGAAAAATCGAATCGGCATATGTAAAGCAAAACAAAAGATGTGTTTGAGATGAATGAGACAAATATAGCTAGATATGATGATACAGGGCTAAATGGATATGTTTGGCAATTCCAACATGTGACTGAACAGAGCTGGGTAGAGTTGGATAGAGCAAGATAGAGTTGAATACCATTAAATAGAGGATGAACAGGATGGAGTTGAATACAGCTGAATCTGAGCTGCCTGTCTATCACCAACTGTTTCTTTTGAATCGACCAACTTTTAACAGTGACTGAATAGAGTTGAATAGAGCATGAATGAGTTTACCCCAGTTTGAGATAGAGTTGAATAGAGTAGCAAATCACTTAACCCACAGCCCAATCTCATCTACTCGTCCATCAAATATGTTTTTGTCTTCGTCGATCAACTTTCATCGCATAATATTGGATAGAGTTGAATAGGGCCAGATGGAGTTGAATAGAGCTGAATCTAGAGTCAAATCTGAGCTAACTGTCCAAATACATTTCATCAGCTATTAAATAGAGCTGGACAGAGTCGAACAGAGCGAGATAGAGTTGAACGGAGGTGGATCGTGAGGAACCTGGTCTGACAAATAGGTTTCTCGTCTTCACCAATCAAGTTTACCAGTCAAAAGAAAAATTGTTACAGAGCAAAAGAAAATTGAAATGCAAGAATGGGCAGAAAATTGTGGCAGCGTGTTTCTTTTAAGAATGCGTGTAGCGCCCCCAGTCGGGATTCCAGAGCAGTTCTTGGAGGTCACTGGTCGTCTTTGTCTTCTGTGTACTCGATGGATGGGATGGCAATGAGGATGGAGCAGTCTTCTGGGAGGAGTTAAGAGACGGGTAGGAACATGATATGAAAAGCAATATGTTGGAATTGAGCAAAAGTGATAAGCATGTTGATGAACCAATTTGAACTCTGTTTACAAATCTATTTTCTTTCGAAATGATATATATTTATATCAGTAGGTTTTGGGGACTAGTCCAAAGCACCGTTATTCATCGTTAATCCATGAGACCGCCTAGAGAAAATAATCCCTTGTGAATCACAAAACCTTGATGACATCCGTGACAAAACAATATTTAAATTTTGCTGCCATGTGACCATTTCTTCTAGGTATTCTCAGCATCTAGCATATTTCTGTGAGATAATGTTTCACTTTACATAAATTACTGTGCATGCAGGAGAGTGGGTTGTTAACTAATTCATTTAATTTTTTTTTTTTGTATTTTGCCAAAATGAAATCTTGCCAACCCTATTCCATCTAATTTTCTCACCCCCCCCTGCATACAACCCCACCCCCTTGGTCACACCCGTCCTCTATCACCCAAGTTATTCTCTGCCTTTAACTATTACTGACATTTTTTGCAGACTTTCACAGGTTGAACAGACCTGGTAATACTTTTTATCCCCACCCCCCCAACAAAAAGTTTCCCGGGTGATATTTTTGGTCTTAAACCTAAAGATTATCATCACCAGAAATCATATCGACTTGAATTATATACAAAATAAGGTCACAACCCTGCATGATCGAGCAACCGTGGACAAAATACGGGCAAAACTTCCAGTTATTAAGCGCTGCCGACTGATATTTTGGCCTATCTCCGAAAAATTTGAAAACACGAAGATGATTAAATATGATTGATGGATGAAACGCCGACAGGTGGTTAATAATATACGTCTGTTTATTTGTTTGTCGCAGGTAGCCGCTGAAGGCTGGAGACGTATGACGAACAGACTTCGTTAACGATAACACGAGGTGAGTATGAGAATTTATGAAATGTAACAGGGTCATGATGAAAACAAATACACCAGTTTTTGCCCATATATATATATATATATATATAGAAAGAGAGATATATATGCAATATATATCTTTATATCTTTTTGATAGAGCAAGCTAGCTCGATCAGTGAAAACTTGAAAGGACAAACAAGACAGAGCAAAATAACGTTACTGGCACTAATTTTAGGTGATAATGTGCTTTGTAAAATGTAAACATTTCCTAGCACTTTAAAATGTAAGCACACTATTGACATCATTAGAACTTATATGCTCTCCAGATGCTCTTCATGGTTAAACTACTAAAAACTTGTCAATTTTATTTATTTATTTTTCTGTCATTCTACTCTCACATAAAGACATTATTTAAGTTTTCATAACATGAAAGTTTCCTCTTAATGACAGCACCCCATATATAGTATCCTACATATTAAACCGCCCCCTCCCACCCCTAACCCCCCAACCCCCCTAAAAAAAAACAAAAATTAGTACTCGAATTGGAACCTTCACAAACATATACCATTATGTTAGACAATACCCAAACACATGTTAATACACACATAAGCCATGTTTTGTGTCTTGCTCTGTTACGCAAGCCGTATGGACGAAAACGAAAAGTAAAACACAAAATGTTGGCGAGTAGTTTTCATTAAGTACCTCCTATGGGCAGACCGGGATCAAAGTCCGGAGGAGAACCGAGGCCGCCGTCGTCGGTCACGCTGCGGCCCTTCCTCCTCTCCATGATGGCCTGCAGTTCGGCAGAGGTACCGCTGGCTTCCAGGGCCTGTATGAGCGGTGGCAGCGGTGGGAAATACAAAGGATGATGAGGAGGACAAGGGGGAGGAGAAGAAAGAAAGCAGAGGATGTTAATGAATGTTAATAGCAGCCAGTAGGGTCGCACACCAAGATGGAAAGAATATTAGAGATAGGGGAGAACGAGGGGGGTAAGGGCGGGGGGTCGGGGTGACCCCTGGGGCATACCATCGTCTTAACTACTGTACTAATTCTGATATCGGTCTGAGAGGTAGTATACTATATGATGCCATAAGCGACTACATATTCATTTTGGAAATGCAGAATGGCTTGTAACTTACTAACTCAGGTAGGGTGGGCTGGTTATTCAATTTTGCAGTTTTAAGCTCAGTTTGGTCTTTCATCTTTAGGGACAATTTGTTTTGGAAGATTGTTGCCGATGAGGCAAAGTGTGGAATTTCTTCCTGAATGAAAAATCTATTTTACATTTATAGGAGGTCGGATCTCAACCTAAGAACCCTCCCAGATGCTAGGTTTCATTGCTGTTACCGACAACACGTTTACCCAATCAAACAATGCGACGGTTTGACAGAGTCACATTCAAATTCGGCAGGTCAACCAATTTTTATATTATATTAATATTATATTAACAATTTTTTTGTGCTTTTAACTTATACTTATATCCATCTATCTTTCTTTATGCCTTCAAAGAAAACAACTTCATTTATGCCATTTTATTCTCAATTGACTAAAAACACAATTATTCACAGACACCAGTACTAGCCCTTTCAACATGCAAGTAGCTGTCCTCAGCGAGCGACCTTTCACCTTTATCAATGGCAAAGTTCAACAACCCCTATCCTACCAGGAACAGTCCTGCCTTTAGATATCTATGACACCAAATGAAACCAAATATAGACTTTTTTTTTTTGGCCTCAAATGTTATCGACGGTCACAAATTTGCAAATTACATCTGAAGCTATCATAAATTTTTTTTAAACATCATAAAAAATCCATAAAATATCAACGAGTCTATGCCCTGTTTTGTGAGTGATTAATGATCAACAACTTCTTTGAAATTCATATTAACATCTTTAAGACCGGTTTTATTTATTTATTTTTTTTTTTCTCTTTTGAAACAATACATCCACTCTATGCGAAATTTATGCGATCGCTCAACAATGACGAAAAGTTTACGACCGTCTCAAATTTGTCCCTATTTATCTGGAATTTTTCTTTTTTAACTTCAATATGGATGACAAAGTTAGGGGTACCACCACCATAAAGCAGATACAAAAAAGGGAAAAAGTCAGGCATAACCAGAGAGTCTACCAGTTCCCTGATGAGGTACGGGTGAATGGTGATATGTTACTGTGGATTATTAAAATGTCTCATATTAAACGTGGGAGACATAGGTCAACAAACCCAACTCAATACCAAGCTCAAAAAGTTTAAAACAAAAATAGCCACAAAGCCATCTCACTTGCATCACGAATCAGGGCAAATTTTTAAAGGTTGTGCGGTTATCCCGAGACAACCCAAATTTCTGTTCGGACTACCAAGCTCACCTGTGGAGGTTGCCTGGCCGGCGAATAGTTGTTTACCTCATATTCAGATTGCACTGTAACCACAGACCCCCTAAATACAGTAGGTCAACGATAATTGGTGTCACCCCTAAACGCTTCTGGTGTTTTACTCACCAAACCTTCACATCTCTCCCACGGTGTACATATTAGTCAATTTAATTTTTTTTATTAATATTATTAATTTTTTTTTTAATTAATATTTTTTTAATTAATTTATTTTTTCAGGTACCCAAATTTGCTGTTAAGACAACCAAGACGTGAGGCCTGGTCGTCCGGCGGCCACTGAACCAGAGAAAAAAAAATCTTAAAGATTTGCCCCGCCGCTACTAAAGGTCTGGTTGTGATATATGTATACGTATATATAATACTGTGAGTGCACAATATTGAGAATATACTTCTAATACTGTGCGCAGCAAGATCAATACACTAGATCTATGTGCAGAGGGGTTGCCTACAACAACAACAACAATTACCACAAAACGGACTGATTTTTCAAAGAAAAAATTTTTCAGGCTCCCATTTTGAAAAAAAAAAATAGACTCATCCTTTTTAATTTGGTTCATGCAAATAGAAATTTCGGTTATTTTAAAGAATTGGATTTTTTAAAAGACGGAAGCAAAATGAACCTTGTGGAAGTATCTGTCCTGTTTTCACAATTAAATTGAGAGGCTTATATATCCTTCGGTTAATTTTTAAGAAAAAAGGATAATTTTGGTATTCATTTATTAGTCATTTCAGATGATTGGATGATGATAATTGTTAAAAATCAGCCCTGTGAGAGAGGTGTTGGGAGAGGGGGTCGACACCAAGAAGGTATATATCTGACTCAATCCTTCAGGACACTACCGTTGAAAATCTCTCATTTTCCAAACTTGTTTTCAAATCAAGTCAGGCCAAAAACAAATAAGTGCATTCACATCAAAAAGAAAACCAAAATAACTGTAAAAAATCATCGAAAACTGGGGACATAATTTCAGAAGAGTAAAGTTGTACAAAGATAACTATCAAAAAACACAGCAAAAAAAGAGAGTGCAAAAATTAAAAAAACATTCCATAAAAATCAAGCCGTTTAGTTTAATACTCACCTTCTATAAATTCC
Organism: Apostichopus parvimensis; assembly: GCA_000934455.1. Lineage (NCBI taxonomy): Eukaryota > Metazoa > Echinodermata > Holothuroidea > Aspidochirotida > Stichopodidae > Apostichopus > Apostichopus parvimensis. The sequence goes on from KN884243.1 coordinate 40,691, forward strand.
AAGACGGTAAAAAATGCCACGGAAGAATTAAAGAAAAGTCTTGAAAAATGGACCCTCTTAAAAAATTAAGAACTGATTTTTCTACAAAGTGAAATTTTTTTTAAATTAAGAAAGTTTTCGAAGAAATTTCCCAGACTTTTAATCTTGGCATTTTATTCCATCAACCATCGACTCTCTGGAATTTCACAATTATTAATATATCTCTAATCCTAATATTTTGAATAACATGTTACTGAGTTTATTGTTTAGATATTAAAATAACTTCTCCCGATTAACCGATCTTCTTCACCCCTATAGCACCCTTATTCTCTCCCTCCTGTATATAATCAGACAAGTGCTTGACTTATCACTTTATCACACATATATTTTGAAAGCTATCAACATTTAGGACATAACAGAATAATTTAATGAGCATTGAAAAAAATTTTTCACTTTGTTTTCCAAATTACAAATAAAAGATCGGTAGTATGGCAATTAAGTTACAAAAAATTAAACGAAAAACACATATTGATAATGCTGTTATAAATTAGAAAAAAAAATCTACTCAGGTTTCCACACAATGACAATATAATATTTCAATCTTTTCCTTTTACAAAACCCACATAGCAGCTCATGTACGACTCCCCCCTCAACATTCGAACCTACGACATTTTAAAATTTGAGCAATATGATTAACTTAATTATCTTGACCGATTTGTATCAGTGGCTGACTACATTTTGTGAGGGGTTAATACATGTATCTCCTAACGGCCGATATCTCCACGTAATATTAATAAATAATAACCCAATTTTCAAATAAGGTTAATGCACTGATAGGTGGCAGTATTCTGTTATTATATTTCTAGATACTGAATCTGACTGTTTATCAAAGTTGTAGACATTTCTTGTCCAAACAAGAAATGAATGAAGGTTCCTTTGGAGTGGGGGGATGAGGGGGTGGGGGTGGGGGGTTGTGACCATGTGTTGTACAAACTGAAGTGAGCACAAATTGGTTGGGACCAGGGACAATGATTGTGGCTGTGACTCATAATTTATATACAACTTTGGTCCACTATTATGAACCAAATTATTAAACAAAATATGAAAATAATTTTATGGATTTGATCCATTAAAAATCTCTGAATAGAATCAAATATACATCAAAGTCTTAAAACGTTGGTACTGAATTGTTCCTCTTATATTAAATAATTCTCGATCCTGCGAGAGTGAACTCTTCATAAATTAAAGAAGTATTTCCATGAAAAAAAGAAAAAAAAAGAAAGAAAAAGATCAAACAGGTGCAATCGAGCAAGCCTTCAATTATATCCACACATTTCATTTTTGTAAAACTGATTTGAACGTATAAGCAATCGTCATGGAAAATAAACGATATTGAAATGAAAATTGAGATGTAAAAAATTGGATGACAATTTCAGAAGAAATATAAAAACAAGATTAAAAGTTGAAATATTTTTAAAGATAGCAGCTCAGGAGCTAACCTGTATGTTTGCCTTTTGAACCATTAGTTGGCTGTAGACACGGGCACCATCATTCTGACACACCTGTTGTAGCTCGTCTTTCGTCAAGCTGAACAGCTGTGCCCCTGACAGGACGCCGAGGCTTGTGATGGTCCTAGAGGGTGAGGGGGGAGGGGGATTGGAAGGAACACACAAAATCAGTTAAAAGTAGGATTGGGGGAGGTGGGGGGGAATTGAGGGTCATTCCGTAACAAAATCAAACCAAATTTCAGAACAACTTGGCAGGTTCAATGGCTCGGATTGGACTAACTTTTGCATCATTTATATTCATTTTATAATATTTTTTATTCAATTTATATTATTTTAGTGAGTTACCCCTGTAGGAAGGTCTGCCCCCACAAAATTTGAACATCCTCAGAATTGTTAGTACTATTGCTTTTTTGTCCCTTTTGGCGTTCCTTATGATTTCCTGCCAAGTAAAAGCTCCGCCATATTGTTTGTGGAAAGCATTGCACATGTGTTTTTTGCGGAATAGGAATAGAGAGACACAGGATTCAGGGGAGTACTCAGTAAGTGCCGTTTTTTTCACTCGGCCATGTACTTTTTGAGTTACGGCTGTTCAAAGTCGAGGTACCACGCCCCACTTTTTGGGCCACCTAGCATGCCCCTATCACAAATTATCAACGTTTCTTAAAAATTTAGTCCAGAACTTTCAGATACAACTGTCTGACTGCTCATTAATATCTACAAAATTATGTAAAATTATGAGCCAAATCCAAGAGAAGACCTGCCAAGCCTTTGGTTGATTTTTTCGTGGAATGACCCTGTTAATAATTTAGTGAAAAACAGCCATATTCAATTAAATATCAAACTGATTTGACAATGATCCTTAAGAAATCAGAAATAGACGAGTAACAATAAAATCGTAGACAATAAATGAATAGAAATATTACATGACAAACGTTATGAAAATGCATGGAAACCATCGCAACTTTCAAATCGGGATCACGTTGATAAACAGATGAACCAGATGTCTGCATGCCAAATACAAAAGTTTCAAATGATTGAAATGACCAGTTTGACATGACAATGCTTCAACCTGAACTATTTGTTTCTTTGTAAACTACAAACAACACTAATGTTCTCACAGTGAGCTTTGGTTTTAACAAACCCCCCCCCCCCCAAATTTGGCACTTTTCAGATATCCCATATTGGCCCTTTCCATAGCCCCTCCCTCCCCAAACCCCCCCCCCCCCCCCCAAAGCTCATCTGTTGCACAAAGCAAATGAGTTACACAAAGAATGCTACTATATAGATCATATTTTGTGCTTACTGTTCATAATTTAAAAAAAAAAAAAATCAATTTATATGCAGATAACTGGTGTTCATAAATTTATCCCATCTACTGGATACTTTATACAGCATCCCACCCCACCTCCCCACCTTTGGCACCCTGTTGGCACCCTTTGGCACCCTGTTTAATCTGAACCACGACCGACCGACCAACCCCCCGGCCTCTGTTCCCTTTAATATCAAACTCACAGTTTGCTGAATCCCTTAGAGTTGAGCCAGTCGGTGACCTCCCCCGGGGACGAGTCGAAGGTGAGGGGTACATTGGGACCGGACTGTCTCACCACTCTATAGTTTCGCTTGGGTCCCGTCCTGCTCACCCTCTTCATCAGCTCCTCATTCAGGGCGTCCATGTTTGATGAAGCTATCAAGAGTAAGGAAACCGGAAAGGAAATTGAGAAACGTATGAAAACGATAAGTTTGTGTACTTAAAAATTTACCGGAAAAAAAAAGAAAAAAGAAGGTGACGTCAGTAAAGATCAGGTAGGTATGTGACTACAGACCACCCAAGAATGATATATGAGTGTAAAAGCATACTGATGTACACCAGGACCAAGGTCTTTGAGCAAGACAAATAAAAAAATTAAAATACTAGTTAGAAGGATTGAGAAATCGTTAGTAGTAATAATGTTTACCATGCAATATATTCTTGATTAGTTTGAGAGTTGTACAACTTCCAAGATTTGAGATTCTCGTATCCAGTGACTAGCACAGGATTTGAAAGGTGCAGTGGGGGGGGGGGGGAAGGGGTCAAATTTCATTTTTTTTTTCCCCATCGACTAAGTTCGGTAAGGGCATGAAACTTTCATGTACCTCATCCTACCGCACCTTCACCATCCCACCTACAAATACATTAACAACATGATAACATCATATATCTCTTGGTTGGAGCTCTACTATTTCTATCATGAATGCAATACCTCATCCATCCCACCTTCAACACCATCCCACCTACAATAACATATTAATTTTAGGGTATTAGGGATATATCATACACCTGTTGGTCGAAGTGCTTTTATCTCCACATGAATGCTCTACTCAACCTAATCCCACCACTGACACCACCCACGTATAAATACATATTAATAGGATTATCAATATCATACATCTGTTGGTCGGAGGGCTATTATCTCCATCTTGAATAATCTACTCAACTTAACCCCACCTCTGACACCATCCCACCAACAAATACGTATTAATAGGAGGGATATATCATACATCTGTAGGTCGAAGTGCTATTATCTCCATCATGAATGCTCCACTCAACTTAATCCCACCTCTGACACCATCCCACCTACAAATACATATTAATAGGAGGGTTATATCATACATCTGTTGGTCGGAGTGCTATTATCTCCATTACGAATGCTCTATTCCACCTAATCCCACCTCTGACACCACCTACAAATACATATTAATAGGAGGGTTATATCATACATCTGTTGTTATTCTGTGGTTCGAATATCCCGTTGACAGTTTGCTGCTGGCGTTGCTGCTGTTTTCTGCGAACAGTGTTAGTCAATTCAGAGTGGAAATCCGTGCCCCCAAAGGCCGCTGAAATTAGAGAGATAGGGTACAAAAAGTGCGGAGAAGTTAGCAGCGGTTAATCGTGGCAAGTCCATGCAGAGGTCAAAGGACATACATATGGCTATAGGAAGAGTGCATGTTAGTTTACCAGAGTGCAACATGCCATATTTTTACCAAATGAATTTAGATTATTAAGAAAGAAAAATATTAGGAAAAAACAAAATGATATATTTATATAATATATTTGATTGACTCAGAAAAGATTTTTTTTCAAAATAAGAGAAAAATTTGGTTTTTATTTAGGCTTAGCCAATCATACTACCGAGCAATACACATGACACTTTTTATATAGCAAAGTTCCATATTACAGCATATTGCGATAGTGTGCCAAGTTCCTTGTGAGAGAAAATGGTCTAGCATGGTATGGCATGAGTTATTATGTTCCCTTTATGTAGTTTTGTTTTACAGGTTATTAAATTACCATCCAATATGATTCATATTAAATCATTTATGTTTGTTTGCTTATTTAAAACTTGTTTCCTTTGCTAATTATATTTCAATGTTTACCCCTCCCCCAGCAACCCTCATAGGATTACATGTCTGTATGCACTGCATTCAGTATACATGTGCACTATATAGCAGTATATACCAAATACATGTACATTCATGTATGCATTGTACGCAGTATTAAGTACATGTGCGTAAATGTATATATGCATATTACATACAAATACATAAATGTATATAGATATATGTATTTCATACATGCCTGTGTAATTTATCGTGTAGGGTTACATACATGTAGATAGGTGTATATGTGTATTACATACATATACATAGGCCTACATGGTTATGTGTGTAACATACAGGCCCATAAATGTATATATGCATATTACATATATATGTACATCAGTGTATATATATACATTCCATACATGTACATAAATGTATATGTGTATTACATACACGTAGGCCTACATCAGTGTATATGTGTATTACATACATATAAGTTTATATGCATATTACATACATGTACATAAACGTGTATATATACATTCCATACATGTACATAAATGTATGTGTATTAAACACATGTATATGTGTGGAATAATAAATACATACATACATGTACACTCTGCAGTAATACATACATTTACATATTGTGTATTACACACACGTACAGTATTACATAAGCGTATGAATGTGTACTATACACACACATATACATGGTTTATGTGTATAACATTCAGGTACATAAGTGTATATATGTGTACAGCTACACACACATACATGGTTATGTGTATGGCATACAGGTAAATAAGTGTTTATATGTGTACTACATACACACATATACATGGTTATGTGTATAACTTCCAGGTACATAAGTGTATATATGTGTACAGCTACACACACATACATTGTTATGTGTATAGCATGTACAGGTAACTAAGCGAATATGTGTTAGTATACAGTATTTCATACATGTATAGACATGTTAGATATGTTCATGTCATATATTAAACTAATTCAGTTTAAAATTAAAGAATAGACAGGCCCGAAATTCAGGACATCATTGCGTCAGCATGAACCTACACCAGCAGATTTCATGAATATGCATTTTAATATATATCAGAAAAGATTGTTTTCATAAATAAATAGCATTTAAGGGAATGGTCAGTGGCAGAGAATGGGATATCCTTAATACGATATTTTCATTTCCAAAATTTGTTGATACAAAATATTTTTATTTTGCAGATAAAGTCACCAGCTAATTTCAAGAAAAAGCAGAGGAATTAATGTTCTAAGAATCTAATGATCATTTAGATGCAATCAAGTAATTCTTTTTGTATCTTTCATTTTCAAATCTAACCTAGGTCCTCACAATAAAAATAAAATTATATTTTTGGATTAATAACTGATCCAAAATCAAAGTTTCATGAAATGTTGGAACTTTCTTCACATTAATTATTTTCTCGGTTCCTCTGCACAAGGACTTTTTACATTAACAAAATAAATTTTAGAGCAATCACAGTTGTCATTCAACTATAAATATTAAGCAAAGTTCTCGTTTTTTTGTAGCAAACTACAACATCAAGATGGAGCATTTTATAATAGCAGTCTCTTGTGTAATGTGAAGCTACTTCTGTAATCAAACATTTCTGCCACTGGCCAAACTGCCACTGGCCAAACATTTTGATTATACTTCTATAAATACTTTTCATTTTGAGCTTGCGGTTTTAAAATGTTCAGAAGAAACACCAATGAGATCAATTAAACAGAAGCTGGATAAATATATAGCGCCCCCATGATAACCAGCATGTCACACCAGTAAACACTGGTTCTTATTCATTTTCATTTTTTGAAATTATGTTTTACCTCGAGGGATTTGTATTTTTGCTGAAAAAAAAGAAGAGATCAAGAAAAAAAAAAGAGAGACAACTCTTTTTAGAAGAATCTTGCAAAAGGTAAAGAAAAACCGAAAATTTGCTACCGGTTAAAAACTTAAAATCCGAGGGATTCAGTCAGGGGCAGATTTGGGCATAAAGTAATCTACCGACTCAGCGATCCAACCGGTTGCAATGGGGCCTTGAAACCACGGACCCATTTGGTGCATCTTTGGCGACCAAGAGGAAATGTATCTTTACCCATCGCCACCTGGACCTGGTAGTGACTCATCAGACCACAATGGATCACCAGTTCAGAGCTGGTAAAATCCATCAGACACTCCATCCCTCCCCCACCCCCACCTTATGTTTATGAAAAGTATTATGGAAGGAGATATTAGTAAAAATCATGATAAATAATCAAGTTTTAACTAAAAGTTGAGAGAGATATTTCACTGGCTTCAGAGCTGTCATCTCTCTAAGACGGTTCATCGGTACTGACCGGAAAAATGCTAGAAGTACCAAGGATAAATGGTCACCGATATTCAAACAATTCCCGTCAAGTACCTCACTGTGAGAATGTTATATTTCACAAAGACATAAAATTTCTGATTGTATCAATCCTCAAAATGTGTGAATCATTTGGAGAAATGTGAGACCTCTACTCAAACCTCCGGAAATTGATTTAGTTTATCTGTTAAAATCTGATAAATGGTCGTAACAAATCTGGTTACTACATCATCTAGACAAATCATACCGATACCATCGTACCTTTAGTGACCATCGCAGAAATAACTGATTTAAGGTCGAAGAAAAAATGTTTGAAACATTAAAGGTTTAATCACTATTTCCAAACTTTTGATGGTCCTTTATCGACTAAATCATCTTACTTTGTGAACAAATAAGTGACCATAAAAAAAGAAGGAAAAAAAACAGAAATTGGTCAAATTTTTGCAGAACACAGGCATATATCTCCTATCAACAAGGTAAGGTGGAAACATATTTTCACACAAGCTAGCTACGAAAAATTTACTGGATGTCTGACATTTACAGTATAAAACAGACTTGGCAAGGAGTATGACCTCCTGTGATCATCCCATATTCTCGAAGAAAATTGGTAATATTACATAAAATATATATATGTTAACATGACCAAGTTATGAATTAATGTGATGTTATTAAGTATCATATATATGTGTCAGTACTAGACAAAAGTAGAGAAACAAGATATGACTCATTATTGACAAATAATGAGTAATGTTTCAGAAATATATATCTGACGAGGGATGGAAACATGACTATGTTAATTTATTTCGATTTGGAGGATTTCGAGATGTTAGTGGGAAATATTTGTTAAACAATATGTAAATCATGCTAAATAAAACAGGAAAACACAGAAAAATTGATTACGAATAAAAAAGATATGAAGGTAACCCAATACCACCTAGTTTCACTGTCAAAATTGTAAGCAAATCAGAATAAAAGATGCATTTATTAAAGAAACTAGTGTCTCGCAGAATTTGTTCAAAGTATGGAATTTGCAAAAGAATTTGTTTCTGTACTCCCCCCAACACTGGTAATATCACATTTTACATATATATACTTAAATTCAGCTGGATCGGACGAGTTACAAAGGTCGCTCCGAGAAAGGAAGTGTCCATGAAACAGTTACGGTTAAAACCTGACTCGGTATACAGGACCACAGGTTCATATACTTTATATTTTCACTTTATATGACTTGAACCTAACAAAATTAACTAAATGCTAGTGCCTTGCAGAACTCGTGCAAAATATAGGTTTTCAAAAATTTGTTTCTGTGCTACCTAACCCTTGTAATATCACCTTTTATAAATTCTGCTAGATCGGACAAGTTACAAAGGTTACGCCGAGTAAAAAAAAGAATATCTCAAAATCAGAGAAGATTATCCAAGACTCTTTTTTTCTTTCTTTGTGAGAAATATTTACTTTGAATCAATACATCGGACGGCCAAGACAAGCAATCAAACAATTTCAAAAATATTCCCAAATTCACTTTTTTACAGGAAAACCAGAGATTACAAAACGAGGTTAGTAAAGTCGGATTGATCGAGGAGCAGTGAAGAGAGACGGGATGGTCGATTAACGAGTGATCAAAGAGAAATGCTAAGAACAATGAAAGTATGGTTAATTACTCAACAAACCAAACCAATCTGAAATGACAAATGGTTTCTACCTTGGTTGTCATCGCTAGCTTCGGCACTCTCTTCTTGTTCTCTAGCTATGGCGGTAAAGTCGGACAGAAAATATCCTCAAATATGGTCGCATTGACTATAGGACAGCACCCAAATGCCGTAGTACAAATGAACTTTCTGTTCCCACACATGGCCCCCCAACTGCTTCCCACCCCACATCCCCCTCCCTCTTTCCCCCCTCACCATCAACTACCACAATCCTTGAAACCTTTTCTGGCAAAACTTGCAAAGAATAAAGTCAACTTAAAGGGGATAACAATAACTAGTGATTCAACGGAAATAACTCGTAAAACGAAACCACCTTGATTCAACTGATCGGCTCAAAAGTCTAAATAGAAATTATTATATTGTTTGTTTCTCCTTACTTTCCTCTGTGATTGGAAGTTTGGTGATTTTAAACTTTTACTGAAAACCTTTAAGCTCATATTTCAAGCCTAACCTAAGTCGTCACACACTAAATTTGAATGGCAACAAACATTGGTAAGTGTGTCACTGCCAAGGTTAGCACAGTACCTCTGTACTTCTGTTCTCATTTTCGCCCCTTTCTGTTCCCAAACATGGCCCCCCCCAACCCCCCCCCCCCCCCCCTCACCATCAGCTACCACAACCCTTGAAACCTTTTCTGGCAAGAATTGCAAAGAATAAAGTCAACTTAAAGGGATAAAAAAGACTAGATATTCACAGTACCTCTGTACCACAGTACCTCTCTTCTCATTTTTGCCCCTTTTTTTTGGGCCATTTATTTACATAGCTTGGAATCGAGGTAACAACTCACTTTAATCACACGTAGATGAAATACTTTAACTGGCTGCTACACATCCAGAGCGCTAGATAGAAATGCCCAAAATCAATACTTACTTTGAGGCGATTGATGGCTCTTCTTCGGAATCCTCAGCTTGACCGCAGCGGGAACGGCTGTAGGTGGTGGTGGGGGTGGGGGAGGGGGTGGGGGAGGAGGTGCTGGCGGTGCCTGTGGAGGAGGTGGCGCAAACTCCTGTGGGAAAGCAAAATCGATGGTATTTTACTAAGACCACAAAACGGTTATACTTCATGATAAACGTGATGAAAGGACACGTTATTTGACTAATGAGGCAATTTACTAACACAAACAATCAAACGAGTATTGTGAATTATTGTGTATTATTTTGTATCAAGTTACCATACGCAATGTTCAACGTCAACCTCTTCAGTTTGTCTTTCTTCCAACTGCAATGCTTTCATCCTAATCATGACAAAATTCACTGCATAAACATAATTATTACATATCGGCGCAAGAGACAGGTTTCTGCTGGATTTTTGGCCTTAATATGTTAAAACCTGCCTTTTGAAATGGCATGTAAAATTTTGAATAATTTTCATCACACCATATTTGTCATGAATGTGAACAACATTGTGTCAAACCATAATGTCATTAATGTGAATAACATTCTTTTCAAATTAACTTGATGTTTATTTTAAATTTAATTTAATTTGATTAGTAAAATTTATAAACTAAATGAATAACAGAGAACTGAATGGAAAATTGCAAACAAAATGTGAAGCAAAAAGTAAAGAACTTTTCGGCTAGAACAGGATTTGGCGCCCTCTATGATAAATATATAACATAGGGATTGTAAATAAATATATTATATAGAGATTGTGAACAACTAAGGCCTGGATAGCTCATTTGGTGGAACAAAGGACTTGTAACCAAATGATCGATGGTCTCCATTCTGTTTATAGCAAATATTGACTTTGCTCCAAATGGAAGAATATAAAGTATGTGAAGAATATATGGGTAGTTGTGGGGGAACAGGGTGAATGAGTGGGGAGTGGGGGGGGGTTATATACTTACTGGAGGAGGTGCATGGACCTCTGCATGGCTTATCAATTCTCTGGAGTGGTTGCTAGGGTCACTGAGGGGTGGTGATGGCAGGGGTGCGGGCTCGAACGACGAGTTTGAATGGTTGAAATTCAGATTTTGGCCAGAGCTTCCCGAGGAAGATTGGATGGCCTCTAGGATGGTGGAGGGAACAAAACCAGTCTGTCCAGAAGAATTCCTCACTTCCCACCATCTCCTCTTGTTATCCAAAACCTGGAAAAGATTAATAATAATAACACAGTGGATGTGTTATAATAACAGTATATATGGGGCATCTATTCGGCATACATATTAGTGTGTTATGATAACAGTATAGGCATCTACTCGGCATACATATTAGTGTGTTATAAGAACAGTACATAGGGATCAATTCTGCATACATATTAGTGTGTTATAATAACAGTATATATAGGCATCAATTCAACATGTCATTATTAGTGTGTAATAATAACTGTGTAAATAGGTATCAATTCCACATGTATTTATTACAGTAGTGTGTTATAATAACAGTATAACTAGGTATCAGTTCCACATGTATTTATTAGTGTGTTATAATAACAGTATATATAGGGATCAATTCTGCATACATATTAGTGTGTTAAAATAACAGTTTATATAGGCATCAATACTGCAAACATATTAGTGTGTTATAATAACAGTATATATAGGTATCAATTCCACATGTATTTATTACAGTAGTGTGTTATAATAACAGTATAACTAGGTATCAATTCCACATGTACTTATTAGTGTGTTAACATAACAGTATATATATAGGCATCAGTTCCGCATGTATATATACAGTGTGTTACAATAACAGTGTATATGGGCATCAATTCCACATGTAACTATATATGTGTTATTATAACAGTAATCATAATAATAATTAATAAGACAATTGATTTACATAGAGCCAAATCAGAAACCAGAAGAGCTGCTCTAGGCGCTTAACAAAATAATTCAATCATAATCAAATGAACCAAGTCAACAAATGAGTCTTTAGGTTACTCTTAAACCTAGAAATTTTAGTCCAAAATTTTTTAATACGGTCTGGTAGCTGGTTCCACAGATAAAGAGCAGAGTAGGTAAAACATTGGTTCACGTATGTTTTTATGGTGGATTGGGAAGAGAAAGGTAGGCCCTGGCAGAGGAACGAAGATAACAGGCAAGAGCATAGGGAGGGGGTAGTGGAGAGATATATACAGGCTGTTCCAAATGATGAGCACGAGAAAGAGCATTAGAGTCAGAATTGAAAGGATTGCAAGAAGAGAATTAAGTTCAGTTTAGTTTAGTAGAAAAAAAGGATCAGGAGGGACACTTAATTCCCCATCAAGGACCCTATAGGAGAGAAGAAAAAACTGAAGACAAAAACACTCAGACCCGATTACAGTGCTTAAAGTGTTTGTCCAAAGCATTCCTAAAGCATTCTTAAAGAGTTGAAGGACGGTTACATTTTTTAGAGGGTTGGTGAGGACACAACTGTTAAAAGTCTGGTTGTAATTCAACTGGCAGAGGTCAGTTACCAAAATTGAAGAGTCTACAAAGTTTTAGCTTATCTGTGCCCAGTTTTAAGCCATCCAGTGAATTTGCTTAACAAAAAGAAATACTTTTGCGCAGACTTACGTCCAGAATTTCTCCGGCCATGATGGTCAGTTCCTTTGAGTTCCTGGCTACAAAGTCGTACGTTGCTCTGAACTGACCTGCGGCATAATGGGACGGCGTTGCCATGGGAGACACTGGTTTGGGACTCACCTGTGGTGGTTGTTCGTTACTGTGTCTGTGAGAAAGGGAAGGAGAAAGAAGGAAATGTTTGTATGATGCTAATTGTGATCGTGTGTGGAATGTGGGCTGGTGTTGATACAAGATTCTCAAAAGGTAATTACGGGATAACAAACATGTGGTGACGGGCATTGACACATGATTACAAATATGATTACACTCACTTAGATGGTGACATGTCCATGATTACAGGCATTAACATGATTGCATAGGATTACATGCACTCACATATGATATACATATACGATTACAGTGTAGCATATCAAGCAATATGTAATCATATTATCGCCCGCCACCATATGTATACAGTCGTGTAATTGCTGTTAATCATGTATAAAGTGCCTGTATCACCACTAGCCCATATTTTAAGCCAGCGTAATCACAATCATGTAAATGACTGTATCTATATATAATATGTGAGTGCATGTAATCATATGTAATCATGTCAATCATGTGTATGATTACATGCACTGACAAGACTACAAAGGTAAATTACATGCACTGAATACTTGTACTGTGCAGTAAGACCTCTTTCACATAAGTATACCTGAAGGTAAACACAAACGCTTACGTCTGATTTTGGGTATTTTCAAGCAACAAAAACATGTATTTGTTTTACCCAATCAAGCACTTTCACATGTTTCTGTGGGGTGAGATACCAACATAGTTATACAGTTGTTTTGATAACATACCAGGTATCAAATTTTTTTGCACACAAATAAACAAAATGGTGCTTTAGAAATGACGGCTGCATATGTTACTGACACCATTTAGCCGTGATTGCAATTTTCATCAGGCAATCAGAGATCGTGGCATGCTTAGGGGATAATGCAATACATTTCAACCGTTCTGTCATAATTCCCTGACCTTACACGGTTGGGAAATTTTACCCTTACCTCGGGGAGCTTGGACCACGGTCCGAGTTACCTGATGACAGTCGACCTTCTTGAGAATGGTAGGCCAAGTCTGTGCTGTCATTCTGATAGAAAAAAATATTATTTAATCACAAATTAATCACAAATGAGTCATTATCTTCAAAGTTTGCAGGTAATCACATAAAACTGACATTTTAGACACATACGCACAGAAACATGAAGTCTTCTCACAGATAAGTTTTTGCGTAAATTTGTCTATCAATGTCACCAGTCACCATTTCATGATTACTACTCTAAACAAACTTTTTAGAATGATCAAAGTATTACCCTTTTACCAAGCTACCAGTCTTTTTACACCAAAATGGACATTAAATATCGAGAGATTACTGAATTAGTTTGATTCTAAATGATTCCACGTACAACTTAAAACCTACTGTATGGCACATGTTCCATGACTACAGATAGAGGAAACCTGTGATGAAACTCTGAAAACCCGAGGGATCTCTTTGTGGAAATGTGTGATTTGTGTGATTTCTTGTGAAAAAGTGTGACTTTGTGTGAAAACGTGTGATTTACACACACGCAGATGCAGCTTTGCCAGTTTCCACATTTAGTCACTCACATTTTCCACAGATCCTCATCCAGACACTTCCTCAAGACCCACCGCATCAATCACATTCGAGAAGAAAATCAGAAATTTTCAGAACTATTTCTATTAACATTTTTCAATCATTGGAAAATGAGACTTGATTTTGTCAAGCTAATGCACTCTTTTCACACTATAAGACAGGGAATGATTTAGTGTTCAGATTTTGTGAAGAAAGTTTTGAAAGTTCCAAGTTTTGTCTCTGATAAAATACTATGGTTCCTTCGTACTAAACTGCTAAACAGCTTTGCACTTGCATAGCAACTTGACCATTTCATGCAACATTTTTGCGTTGCGATACTGAAAAAAAATAATCCCTGTATTGAGCCAGGTCCTGGGCTGCCTTAGTCCCAAGAACCGTTACATTTTACAATTGACTTTGTAAATGAATGCCGTTTGGCTATCTCCGCTGGGATTCTTGGACGACACTGATTGTTTATCCGCAGTTTAGCGATAGTAAGCTACTTTATTATCCCGATCTCCAAAGTTGGGGTTATATACTATATTACATCGTATATAATGTAATGAAAATGTAATTTGTAATGTGGTCCAGTGGTTAAGGCAAATTTACTGGCGATCTAAGGATTGCAGGTTCGAGTCCTGGCCAAATCATTACGTTGTGTCCTTGGGCAAGGCACTTAACCTTCATTGCCTCTCTTCACCCAGGTGTATAAATGAGGACTTGTTGGTAACTTGTAAATATAGTAGCGTGCACAGGTTTGTGGCTGCACCCTATGGGAAGTCCCACTGGGGACACGTGGCTGTGGTGCACTGTGGTGCACCACAGGGATTGTTTGAATTGTGTAAACTTTAGTGTGTGGGTGTGACAAGTTACCACTGACCAGGGGTTAAGTGTTGTAAAGCCGTGTGAAGGGGCCTTGGCCTTAAACAAGATTGTAAACCTTCAACTTTTACTGATAGTCATCCCATTCTACCCAAACATCTTTTCTCTTTAAATTTTTAATTAATTTTTTTTTATATCAGTTACGTAGTAGCACTGCCACCTATTATTCGTAGTTCATCATTCCAATGTAAAAATTGCACAGGCACAAATTTCTCGACAATACGAACATTTTTCATTTTTGGTTATTCTGTGTCTAAAAATTGCCTCCGTGTATGGGTGACAATGATGACAGGATTTTTCTGTCACCAAAAAATTAGCAATTTTTTTGTTCTATCTTCTCATCGTTCCGTTCCATATCAAAGAAAGATTCCAGGGGAGCGTTATTCCATCACTTGATGTAAAGACAGCAGTTTTACATTTACTTCCCCTTTAAAGGAAGCCCTTTCTCACCGATTCAGTTTTCATGTTAAGTTTAAAAAAAGCATAAAGACAGCATAAACCACTTTGTAACCCTTGGTAACCGCAGTTAGTGTCTAGTTTCAGCAGTTTCATAGTCGCTATGGGTATAGGTTACTAAGGTGATGAAATATTTTTGCTTTTGCTGCAGAAGACAGTAAGATGTAAAAGCATAGATAACACAGAAGCACAAAACAGAAACTGGAAAATATTAGTAGATCAAAACAACCATCGAATAACAAAACAAGATAATTAAATACGAGAAATCATATTGCCATGGTAACAGGGTATTGGGTAAGTTAACTTGGTTTCTTTAAATTCTACAGTTTGATATAGAATTTTGAAGAATTTGACAAGGTAAGATATTTAAGGAGCATACTGCATTCAAAACAAACATATTACTGTACAAATCAGCTTACAGTTGTTGCCATTGCTGATAGAAAACAACTAGTACAATAATAAGTAAAATCAGTTTGTACTTACAGAGTTTGGCTAACAGTAATACGATTTTTACTTCATAATGATTTTCTCAGATAAATTATTTTGTACTATTTAAAAGTGGTGGTTTGGTTTAAAACTGTAACAATGACCTAAATATTAAAAGAATTATCCATTTTTGAAACATTGTCTCTCTCTCATTCTCTATCTCTCTCTCTTAATCTCTCAAATGCAATATGCTCCCCAAATCTGATCTCCAATCAACCATAAAAGAACACAACAACTGTCTTAAATACACCCCACATTAAACACCACTGATGCTACAAAAGCACTAGGCTACAGAAGGCTATACATTTAGTGTGTTAGGATAGTAAGAAAGCAGCAAAAGCATGAAGATGGTGTTAGTTTACCATATCCATGGCGATACTTCGCCTTGCTTCGTGTTTGGCAGCTGCCTCAGCCGCCTGGGCAGCCATGCCTGCACGTTCCGCCAGTTTTTTATTAATCTCCGGGGTTACCTGTTCAACGGCGGGGACTGGTGGTGGGGTCCAACCATCCCTAAACTGCGGTACAAATCTGGCTATCGGCTTGTCCTTGGGCCATTCCGTCCTGCAAAATAACAAGCATAATGTTATGCAAATTCATCCTCTAAAAACTCATGACAACTTTTCGGGTATCAGAGTTGGACGGATTTAATAAAACATTTTTCATAACTGGCCTGTATAGACACCGAGTAAGTCATAACTTGATACCATAAATTGTTCAAAGTTGAACCATACTCCAAAGAAATTTGATGAAGTATTTCCTCTTAGGTATAACACAGAGAATGACCTGGTTCAGATAACTCTCTCGTTTATGAATCGATAAACTTCAAGAGCGAAACCAACTCCAAGAAATTTGATAAAGTATTCCTCTTAGGGATAAAACAGAGGGGTGTGACTTGGTTCATGAAACTCACTGACCGGTTAAGACTCGATAAAGTTCAGAAGTGAACCAACTCCCCGGAAACTCTCTGGTTATGAATCAACTAGACCTGTAAACAGAGTCACAACTCTGGCAGTCTCTTTAGAGATTTTAGGATCAATGAAACGAAACATCAAGAAAATATAGTTTATAATCAGAATCGTAGCTGTATCAATATGATATCTACGGCCAAAAGTGGGAAATTGATCAAAGTTGAACCATGCTTCCAATTTCCTCCTTTCTGAGGTTAAGTCTCTTTAGGACTTTGGTCACTTACGACGGAACATTCCAGGCGAGGCCAAGGGATTTCCAAAGGTCGGCTTCCCTCGACGTGAGACAATTGTTGAGAAGGTCCACTGCCTGGGGGGTCAGGAGTGGCGACTCTACGGACCGGGCCATGCCAGGACCCTGACTGCCCTCTACCACTAGTTTCAGCGGTATGAACAGGAAGTGGACAAGCTCCGGAGCGTTAGGGTCGTGAATGTGGTGCTTCAGTTTTGCCTGAAATTGCAGGAGTGAAGAAGGAGAGGAATTTCCTCAGGTTTTATTTTTACGTAAATGTTACATCAAACTTCAACATCCGAGTGAGTTTCTGACACACATTGAACTTAAACTTTACTCTTTTTCTTCTAAGTTGTTTTTTTTATAAATTCCAAGAAATACTTCCTCGAGGCAACAGCCAATTTTTTTTCTTCTTTTTTTCATCCATCTCATGATTTAATTCACTGAGGTAATGTATATTTCACATATTTACATATTTGGCATTGTTTTTACTCTGTATTAAATTGCTTTTAATGTAATATTTGTACATCACATGACATCAGAGAACAGAATATGTATGGCTGAGTTCAGAAGAGTTGAGAAGAGATGATATATCTATATATATATATAGATGTCCTTGTCCTTGTGTGTTATTGCTAGTGTAAATTTGTTTGCTATTACTTGTTCATTTTGTGTTTGTAACCTGATGATGAAAGTCGCTACTTTCGAAACATGTCGTTCTTTTTGTATTGATTTTGGTAAATAGATGTATAAGTTAAAGTCTGTGGTGTTTTCAATTTTTTTGATATATATATATATACTCATTTGCATTGGTCATTTATTACCACTGTCTTATACATACAATTTTTGCTCTTGCAGCTTGTCCTAAAGGTAAATGGGGAGCTAGTTGTGAGCAGAACTGTCCCGCCAACGAATCGGATTGTAACCGATTCTATGGACCTTCATCTAATCTTGGCAAAAACGGATGCATCCCTTAATTAATTGTCTTGTCATAATCTGATAAAAA
>KN884243.1:58839-72011 GCA_000934455.1 Apostichopus parvimensis
TATATTTTATCAGTTCTACCAGTTAAATCTGCCATTAACCAACCACAGATTTCTGTTCCATGCAAGACTCTTCTAGACTTTGAAAATGTTAATGGGATAACAAAAGTCTAAAATTGCAGAGGAATTTATTTCATCGAGCGAGTAAAACAGAAACACATCGATCCAACTCCCATTTTGGTTAGCTCTATCCGTTACTGAGTTAGTATCAAGGTTTGAAACTTATTCAGGTTTTCCTCAGATAACACAAAACGAGAAATCGATGGATTTATTTTTCGTTTCTACAACAAGACAAGCTGTTAGGCTAGGAGTTGGTTTTATATGCTTCATTTCACAAGCTCTCTGTATTATGCATATTTGTCATTTTTCGGCCTATTTCATCGTTTCTTTTACATCAACCAGTGGAACCCCGGACCACAGGATTTCTTCAATCGCTTATCAGAAGATTGAGGGAGTATTTGAACATTTCGTAACAGCTAAAAAAGGAGAAACCGATGCATTTATTTTTCGTTTCAACAACAAAACAAGCTCTTAAGCTAGGAGTTACTTTAATATGCATCATATCACAAGCTCTCTGTGATATATGCATATTTTCAATTTTTTGGCCAATTTCATGTTTTTTTCCCCCATCTTCCAGGGTAACCCCAGACCATTCCATTCCTTTAATCACTTACCAGAATATTGAGTGAGTATTTGAACATCTGGTAACAGCTGATGTAGTTGGCATCTGATGGCGGTTTGGATCTGGTCAGCAACAGACCGTCTCCCGGTTCACGGTGCGTGTGTCGTCTCGATTGCCTTTTGTTGTTCAATTCCACGTAAGCCTCCGCCGCTTTCTGGAGTCGCTGGATGAAGAACTCGATTTCGTCGAAACATTTGTTCAGGAGTTCCTGAGGGATAGAATTGAACGAATCGAAGAGGATAGAGAAACCCGAGCTCAAAACGAATGTCTAAGCTACTTAGGGTTACTGGTTCAGTCTAAAAACGGTAGAACGAGAAGGGAGGGTATTGAATATAGGGGTCTGGTCATAGAGGGCGCACAGTGTTAGAAGGGTGACTGGTTCAGTCTAGGCACGGTAGAACGAGAGTGCTGAGGTTGTGAGGAGACAGGTAAGCGAGGAGCGAAGTAAAATACATTTGTTTGAGAGTTATTGAGGTATAGATACAGAAGTGCGACTACTATATTAATTTATCTCTGACTTCGTCAGCTCAATAATCAAGTTCCCCGCAACCGAACTCAGAAATCAGTGTGGATTCAACGACCAAGTGTTTTAACTAGTAAAGGCTTGAGTGACTCATTTGCCAAAAAGTAAGATGAAAAAAACACACAAAGCCAAAACAAAGATTTGTGTGATACTTTTCCAAACAGATTGTTTCTAATCTAGAGTGACCAACTCTCCACCTGTGTCGGGAGAAAAACCGGGAATGCCTAAACTCGACCTCAAGATAAACCCTTGAATCACCTTTCAGCTCCTAAGTACCGAGAGTCACCATAACATTGCAGTCAACTTCATTTGCAAAGTCTGTTAAAAACACCTAATTTCATCTTTCATGGTAAGAATTTAGGGAAGACCACTAACAAGAGTAAGTTTACATGATTCTATTCTACATGCCTTCTCTTTTGTATTCTCCCCTACCCATCCCACTTTTCTATATCCATACCTTATCCCCTCCCCCATACCCCCTCCCACATGCCGACTTACCACATCACCCCCATCACCCCACCCTCCACCCCCAGTGGCCTTTTATCCATTCCACCTCCTCCCATTGTCCATCCCACTTCCCACTTTCTCGTCATCCCATAACCAGCTCCTGTCTCACTGCCCTTACTCACCACATCTCGTTCTGTCCTCAAAGCCAGTGCCACAATACTGTTATCCCATCACCCCACCTTCCACCCCCTGTGGCTTTCTCCTCCCTTCCACCTCCTCCCATTGTCCATCCCACCTTCTCACTCTCTCTCATCATCCTATGACCAGCACCTGTCTCACTCCATCTCGTTCTGTCCTCAATGTCAGTGCCTTAATACTGTTATCCCATCACCCCACCCTACACCCCCTGTAACCTTCTCATCCATTCCTACACCTCCTCCCATTCTCCATCCCACTTCTCACTCTCTCTCTTCATCCCATAACAACCTCCTGTCTCACTGCCATTACTCACCACATCACATTCTCTCCTCAAGGCCAGTGCCTCAATACCATTATCTCATCACCCCACCTTCCACCCCCTGTGGCCTTCTCCTTCCTCCCATTCTCCATCCCACTTCTCACTATCTCTCTTCATCCCATAACCACCTCCTGCCTCACTGCTCTTACTCACCACATCTCTTTCTGTCCTCAATGCCAGTGCCTCAATACTGTCGCCCCTGTCTGGTTTGGGGATAGAGGAAGACGGTGTGTGGGGTGGCATGACGGCTCCACCAGCTACAATCAGGTGAAGAAGAGAGCAGAGATGAATAACATCAAAAGATATAGTATGTTATGAAAGAAACAATCATGAATGTTACAAGAGACTTAAAAGAAAGGAGAGAAAACAATTTAGTTGATAGAAAAAAGTTTTTTTAGAAAAAAAATTATTTATAGCAAAAAAAAGTTTTTTTAGAAATAAGTTTTAAGGAGACTCATGATTAGCAGGAGTAGCAGTTATAATATAAATATAAAGTCTTCTAGCTCTTTCAAAGCTTATTAACTGTCCCTAACATTTTACTCAAAGGACTGTAAGAACAAGGAACCAATACCCAGGGGTGTCTCCTACATCTTGTACACACACAGGTGACTTTCAACTGATCTTTGGTTGAAGGCCAACTTGTAAAGACTCTGCCAATAGGATTTCTCTTTATATGAACATTTTAGGATTACAATGAAACAATGCACTAATATTGACAGTATGAAGCAGTATGAACCAGTTTATATACTAATACTACTAACCTGTGTGTAGTTATCAACTAGGTGTATATATATCCTTTTACTCAAGTTGAGACAATTCTTTTCCATACTGTACTTTTATGCCCTGCCTCAATACACTCACATTGACAGTATGAACCAGTATAAATATACTAATACTATCAGAAAAAGGGTAGGAACTGTTTGTACTGTCAGTACGAGTGCTTTGAAGCAAGCTGATGGGAGGAGAGTGTTGATCGGTATTAGCATATATTTAAATTGTCCTGAGTGGCTAATCCTTGTGGGCTCGTTACTAATGAAGATGCATGAATCAATCATGACCATACCTTGAGCTGCAGCATAAGCTGCGGCATATAGAGCCACCTTTTCCTTGACGTGGCTATCTGGGGGTAGGGGAGCTGGCTCTTGTGGGGGTGGCGGGACCACGATGCCATTCTCTGAACTTCTCCCCGAGCTTGGTGGGGACTTCCTGAAATTAAACAATTGAGATATGACGACTGAGGTTTATCAACAATGCACACTGTGTAAAGCTTATACAATACAATTTAAACAATACTATTCAAACAATACATTTAAACAATACAATTTAAACAATACAAGTCGACCGGTGACTGTGAGACCTGAATGCTTTGTGCTATATTTAATATATGTTGAGGTCAAATATGATTTTAGCCCATCTTTACTATTAATACGGATAATACCATAAACTTTCTAGCCGCCCCCCCCCCCATTACACTTTTTGTTTCTTTCAATTTTAACCCAACTGTCTGAATACTTGAAACAGAATGATGGCAAATATGGACCTAACTAGGACTGCCTCCTGGACCTCCTTCACCCCCAATATGAAGGTCAACCATTCCGTGAAACAATACCGTCGCTTATCCCACATTTTGTCACCCAGACAGAGGCACGTACAGAACTTAAGAAAACGTCTGAATTTAAACATTCTTCTAGGATTTCATGATTTGAAATGTTTCTGACAAGATGCTCAAATTATGCATATAAGGTGCTCAAGTTATGCATCCATATAAGGTGCTCAAATTATGCATATGGTGCTCAAATGTAACACTGAACAGTCTTAGAAAATGCCACATAAAAATAACTATATGTGTAGTCTTGATTTTCTATGTATGTATGTGTGTATGTATGTTTGTATACATGTATATAAAGTGGGGAATAACTTATCCAGTATTGCACCACAAAGTGATATGCAAAATGGTCAAATTGCTTTATAAAACTGTGCAAAGATGTATATAGCAGTTTTACACAGGAACCATAATACAAGAGACAAAATTCATAGCCTTCCAAAACACTACACAAAATTGTCACACTAGATTAGTCCCTGGATAGGCAAAATGTACCAATTAACATAAAGAGTGCCACTTAAAACGAAACAAAATACTCTCGATTTTCCACATACGGTTCTTATAATCGACACATGTACCAATTAGAGGAGTCCTGGTCACTTAAAATGCAACCGGGTTGCAGCGGTCCTACACGGTATTAATAGCGATGTCAAAATCTGAATTAAACGCATTGGGTATTGGACATATCTTATATACAGTACTATATGACGGATGAGATATATTCCACAGGGTATGTACTGTATGTGTCTAAGCCATGTATATTCTGTACATGTATGTATATATTGTACTGTACTGCAATTTGGTTCATCTTCTATACAATATAACTGGTGAGATATATTCCACAGGGTATGTACTGTATGTGTCTAAGCCATGTATATATATTCTGTACATGTATGTATATATATTGTACTGTACTGCAATTTGGTTCATCTTCTATACAATATAACTGGTGAGATATATTCCACAGGGTATGTACTGTACTGCATGTGTCTAAGCCATATATACAGTACTGTACATGTATACTGTACTGTACTGCAATTTGGTTCATCGCCCAGACCAATTTTATTTGATTGAGTAAAGAATTTTATGAAAATGTTTCAATTTAAAAACTCTTACAATGCTTCATGTTTTTAAATGTTTCTGATATTGTTCGATAGCTAACACTGCAATGAAATGACACACAAAATACTCTGGATTTTCTATGTATATAGTCGGCATGTACTAACAACATGAGAGTGCCATTTAAAACGCAACCGGTTTGCAACGGTCTTTTACGGCATTAATAGCAATGTCAAACTCTAGATTCAATGCGGTGGGAATTGGATTTATATCTTATACCATATATGACTAATGAGATTATTCCAATAGGGTACTGTATGTGCCTAAGCCGTATATATACTATAAAGTACTGCCCTTCGGTTTAAGGAGGGTTTTAAAAAGGCAACTCAAGAGCTTGGTCAATTTACCGACTGGATTTGCTTATTGGATTTACAGTTGAGGACCACATATTTCACAGCAAAAGTCAACAGTGTTACAGATAAGTGGGTGTACCTAACTAATACACCCATCCAGAATTTGTGTGGCTCGGGATTGAAGCCAATAAGCCTGTACTGTAATGGGATGGAATTTCACTTGGTGAAGTACTTAGTACTTATAATATATGAACTTTTACAACACATTTAAGCATACATGTGATAATCAATCAGTATGTCATTACAATGGACAGATTGTCATATTTCACAAATAAACGAAAAGGTCAAAAATATCTCACCATATATGAAAAGGAATTAAATTACAAATTCTGCCCTGGAGCTCAAACAGTTGAGGAGTGACATTGACAAATATGATCCTCTCACCAGTAATCCCATCCTGCCTCTCCTCATACAGGCCCTTCTCCCCTCTCTCGTCCTCCCTCAACCCTTTCCTTTCCCAACCCCCAAGATGATGCTTTTTTTTAATAATAATGGCCATTTTAATTTCAGCAGACATGTATGGTGTGTATCACAACGGTTCTCTGATTTAAATTCAGTATGTTGATGTGTACAGCGGGGAATAATTAAACAAATTATGCATAATTACTAGTTTTGAAGGCTCTAAATGCCCTCTTTGATTTAAAAACACTATGGTACAATACATCTTTACTCTTTGTAAAGGAACTTGACCATTATGCATAGCATTTGTGATGCAATAACAGATCAATTATTTCCTGTACAGTAAGCAACAATAACCTTAAAGTTTGTGTTAGCAGGTTTCAAGGCACTGAAATTTCTCCTTTATAAAATACTATGGTACAATAACAGCCATATGTACATCTTTACTCTTTGTATAGGAACTTGACCAGTTTGCATAGTATGTTGTGATGCGATAACAGATAAATTATGCACTGTACAGCATGCACAGTAGATGCAACAACTATTTACGTATTTAAACGGTATATATGTACAGTTATATGTGAGAAAACTTAACAATCCTCAACTCTGGCATTTTTAAATTTTACTGTACCTTATAACCCAACTCATGACAACATTGACTTTGGTAAAAAAAGAAAACAAAATGTCACATTAATCACTATGGCAACAAGCAGCTGGCATTCCTAGAAATATACCCCAATTAATGGACCAGCAATTACAGCAGAATCCTTAAGGATCTCCTTGAAATCGTCAATCCGCTGGTAGGCAAAAGCACATTATAACTTTATGTTCCTGAATCAGAGAACAGTATAAAACCACAATTTGAAACTCAGAGAGCTGTTAATCCCCTGAGCAATCTCACTATAATCCCCAAGATGTATGTCAAACCACAGTGACCGTTAATGTTACCACTATACAGCAAATTTTAGGTTAATTATACAAACAGTGCAGAATTTTCAACCCAGCAAGACTGATGCATATGTTCCTTCAAACTGACTGCGCTTAGAGCGAGGGTTAAACTGCAGGTGTACAGGAAAACCTGCAGAATCCACATGTAGGTAAAAAGAAGCACCATCTCATATACTGTATATCCGTGTATCAGAGAACATAATTCAACCGAAATTAAAAATTCCGAGCTGTAAATATCCTGAGCACTCTCATTTTAATCTCCAAAATGTACATCAACAAAGCTCTGTGATATTTATTGTTCCCATGATCGGTCAAAAGGCACAAAATTTCCAAACCCAGTAGACTGGACAATTCACATCCAGCAAATTGACCAGTAGCCGACTAGGAAAAAGTTTATAATTGAGGTATGTACAGGAAAATATGAAGAATCCAGGTAAGAATGTACAACTTTATAACAATTGATCAAGGATGCAATTTACAGAGGATTAAAAGAAAAAAAAACAGAATTTCACACTAAGCTGTTGTTAATCTCCTCACCCCTCATAATCCCCAGCTATTAATATGACCCTCTTTTCATGACTTAAATATATCAACAAGGGTCACTTTTGGCAGGAGATTCTGGAAGAGCTATAAAATATTGGAACTCAGTACAGGCTGGATGTGATCATCCAGCGAAAAAACAGAGTTTAATTTGCAATCTGGCTAGTTCAATACTATGTTTACTGTAGCACTGTACTGTACTGTACACAAGCCCTGCAGAGTCTACCAGCAGAAAATAATTGAACAATCACGTTTACACACTTGACCGTCCGATACCAAAAACAGCCGTGCGGGCGGGTTGAACAGTGTGTGTTAACTAATGTCAAAGAATCAGCAAATAACAGCATGTAACTACAGCAGGGAGGAGAGCAAAACCATGGTAACCATGTGACATGTAGACCTTTCCTTCACCAAAACCTCATTGTCATATAGAATGTAGACACAAGTCCAGGCTGGTTGTTGGGTAAGGTGACACCAAGGGAAGTCAGTAGTGCTATTATTACTGTTAATATCACAACTTCACAACTATGACAAAGGCCTCCGTTGTTTGCATGGTCTCAAGAATGCCAAATGAGTTTTGGTGTAATATTTGGGGTGCATACCGTATATCAATGGGAATAATTTAAAGCCTGCTGTGTTGGCCCCAAATATGCTAGATATTCAATTATGGTCACCTTTGGCCAAAATTCTTGAACTGTTTTTTTATTACAACCTTGAAGGAAATTGTCGTCACTTATAGACATTCAGTCATCTTAATTGTGTGTTCCTTAAAAAAATGTCTGAGAACAATTTGGAGAGTAAAGACCTCCAGGAAAATACTTTTTGTAAACTTCTAGCAATTATAGCATGCTACTGACTGCTGACTACCTTTAAAAAGTGGTTATAGTCTGTATGACAACATTTTGAACATTTTTCAACATTTTGTTCTATAACTGATCAGTGACATACTGAAAGGTCCAAGGCAAGATATATAAAAGATAGAATGTTGTAGCCTACTAATCTCATACTGTATCACTTTACAGTAGGCTGCATATATCTAGGGTAGCACACCTTGCAATAAAATGTATGGTTTACAGGCAGACCTAACCACAGTATTTAACTTTACAGGCATATATATTACTCATATCCTAAAATCTACAAACCAACATTCTAGGTGTAACAACCAATACAAACAAGGAAATGACTCCATGGTACTTTAATACTTGCTTGAATAACCATAAATCTTTAACTCTTTGACCTGCATATTACAAAACTGTAAACAACATGGAAGGGATGTTTTTTTAGCCTTTGTTTCTTTCTTTTTTGGGGGTGGGGGTTTGGGTGGGGGAGGAGGGTTGGTATAAAAAACACTGGACCCTTCCAAAAATCAGAATAAAATATTTCCATGAAATGATATCTCTCTTTCTCTTTCTTCTAGATTTAATTACTACCTTTGGAAGAGACAGAACTGGACTAAAAGATTTATTTACTAGCTTCTCCCCTCTCCCCCCTTCCCCTTCCCCCTCCCCCGGTTCATGACATGCCTAGTATGTCACCAACTCTGAAATCTATAATTCAGCAACTGATCTGTCATTAATCAAAGAACATTGATTATCAGCCTGTGGGCAAGACAAACCGAGGGATGAACCATCAAATTCATGCCTTCTTCTGTATCCCCCACAATCATACCTCTTCTAACCCCACCCCTACCCCTTCCCCCAACCCCTCCTATCCCCCACTGCCAAATAAAACCCACCCACTGCCTTACCTCTTTGACAATGCCATTTTTATCCAAAGGAGGATGAGTTATTCCGAGTCAAATAAGTTAACAAAATTAAAAAGGAACAACATTCGACCAAGATTATCTAAAATAAAAGAAACTTTAATTTCTTTTTCAAGTCAATTAAGCTTTGTTAATCAACACCAAAATGAGAATTATTTGAAAGCACCAGCTCCACTATGGAACTTACAACTTATGTTAGAATACAAAGGCAGTGGATGACACTTGACTCCACAAGTTTTAATTAGTTCTTAATTGGATCTTCTTAATTACAGGGAGGTGTGCTGCTCTACTTAGGTGATAACGATCAGTCAAATATAAGGTACACAATGAATCAGACCAGTCACTATCTGTACCCCTGATGATCCCATCATGCTGGTCCTTATCTCACCCTAGCTCCTCCTATCACTACACCCATGACATCTGTTTACTGATACCTGTTAAGAACACACGTTACTGCATGTGACATTAGATAACTACAGTAAGTATTCCTTCAGCCATCTGAACTACGATGAAGCACTTTCAAAACTTTTAAAAAAATCAATTTATATAGTTATTATTATTAATTGATAATTGAGAATTTTTATGTAATCCTTGCTAACACCTCAGATGCATTATTCTTAATGTCAAACTTCACTTTCCCATTATGTAATATTGTTTGTTGATTTATGTATCTAGAAAGTTTCCTAATTAGTCAAGTTTCTCTTCATTTAAAACTTCACCAAAAAGTTAAACAATTATACAGACTATATGTTCAGCTCAATTGCAATGATGACATCACTAACTCAGCTGTTGCCAGATGAATTCATGAAACTTCTCCAGCTACTTATAAACTTTGGTCACAGGAACAGCCCTTCAAACATGGTTGGCACACCCAAAACAGCCAAATGCATTCATGAAACTTCTCCAGCTATCTTTTAAACTTTGGTCATAGGAGTATCCCTTTAAACATGTTTTGCATAGCCAAAACGGCCGGATGCAATCATAAAACTTCTCCAGCTATCTTTTAAACTTTGATCACAGTAGCATCCCTTTAAACATGGTTTGCATAGCCAAAACGGCCGGTTGCAATCATAAAACTTCTCCAGCTATCTTTTAAACTTTGGTCATAGGAGTATCCCTTTAAACATGGTGTGTATACCCAAAACGGCCAACTGCATTCATAAAAATTCTCCAGCTACCTTTTAAACTTTGATCACAGTAGCATCCCTTTAAACATGGTTGCATACCCAAAACAGCCAGATGCATTCATAAACCTTCTCCAGCAATCTTTTAAACTTTGGTCACAGGAGTATCCCTTTAAACATGGTTTGCACACCCAAAACAGCCAGATGCATTCATAAACCTTCTCCAGCAATCTTTTAAACTTTGGTCACAGGAGTATCCCTTCAAACATGGTTGCACACCCAAAACGGAATGTAAACTTCCGTGAGGATCTGGTATTTATTTCAAAGCAGACTTTTTAGCATTCATCATAAGATCTGCCTATGAACCTTATACCCTCCCTGTCCACTGGCACTCCAGGAATTTGGAGCTGGGCAAACAATCCCTCCTCGGAAACAATTTACTTGACAGTTCTGACGTCAAATCAAACACTCGATACCTCTTAAAAAGTGAACTTTCATATCATAAAAATGTACCGACGGGCAGGTAACAATACACATAAACAGTGGCACACCCATCCAAATGGGATGGCCCACCCCTCCCTTCCTCTCAGGAATCAAAATCAACAAAACCTCTTTACAAAACTTTGCTAAAACACTTCACTCCCTTGTTTAACCTCCTTTTTATCTTGTTTTTTTTTGGGGGGGTGGGTAAGTTTTTCTGGCTACACCTACGAGATCAATTTCCATTCCTAATGAAAAGTTTAAGACTCAAACAAACTCACAATCTGACTATTAAAGAGGTTTGTAACTTTGATCAAAATGAAAATAAAAATAACTTTGTTCAAGACAATCTTTGCTGTCTAATTTTAATCAAAACTGGTTCTGAGTCCTCCTTCCGAGCCTACCATTTCAGGTAAGAGAGAGAAGAGAAGTACATTAAAAGATTTCAATACTGTTTTGAGCATTATTCAGTATATTTAGGTAAAAGAAAAATCGACAGTTAGGCTTTCTCTGCTGCAATTCTCACTAAAAAGCCAAGCTTGCTTTTTAAGAGAAATCTCTCAACATTTTAGGAGAAATTTCTCAACACTTTAAGAGAAATGTCTCAACATTTTTAAAAACAATTTTGGTTAAAGTTGGTAACTATGTTCTGTACCTGAACAATCATGATTATGACTATAATTTATGGAATGACTCCCGATGAAAATATATGCATGAATACCTGAACGGCTTATTTGTATCTCGACATTTTGTAAAACACTGGTTTGTTCTTTTTGATCATGGATGCATGTACCCTAAGTCATAGCCAAACATTATTAGTTGACCCCATACAGCAACCTGTCTCTCCCTATATGCCTAGTTGGTAGCTAAGAATCCTGTACACATAGAACGAGACAAGTTAATCTTTACGTATGAATCCATACCCTTAGTCACACTGTAGCTAAACATTATAAGTTGACCCCATACAGCAACCGGTCTCCCTATATGACTAATTGGTAGCTAAGAATATAATCCTGTACACATAGTACATGACACGTTAATCTACTGTATATGTATGAGTCCATACCCTTAGTCATAGTGTACAGTAGCTAAACATTATTAGTTGACCCCATACAGCA
Organism: Apostichopus parvimensis; assembly: GCA_000934455.1. Lineage (NCBI taxonomy): Eukaryota > Metazoa > Echinodermata > Holothuroidea > Aspidochirotida > Stichopodidae > Apostichopus > Apostichopus parvimensis. The sequence goes on from KN884243.1 coordinate 70,452, forward strand.
AACCAGTCTCCCACTATGACTAATCGGTAGTTTAAGAACACACCCTGTACCCATGGAATACCCGTTTATTGTTAACGAATGAAACCTTGTAACCCTAAAGTCACGCCTTAACATAATTAGTTGACCTCCCCAAACAACCCAACAAAACTCTACCTTCCTGTAAGGCTCATTGGTATCTAACACTATAAAACCCTGAATATATAGTTCTACCTGTCAGTTGTAAAACTTATGAATGACAACGTACTGTCAAATCATCCATCAATTGACCGCCAATCTTCTCAAGGAAGTCGTTTCATGTTTAAACTGATGTTACAATACCCTCCACCAATATACTTTCACTTTATTTGTCTATGGCTGAAAAGCTCCCACCCTGAATAACCGCTAGTCATTGTCAACCGATCAACACTCAAATATAAAGCCCTATTGTTTATTGTGGGGAACAATGGCCTCCCATCAATAGAACACTTGGAGCCCTCATACCAGCCTATATAGACTTCCAAACCCACAGGTTGTCTTTGGAACTCCTCACTGAGAAGTTCATGTTGACTTTTGGTGTGTGTGTTTATTTTTTTTGTTTGAGTCATTATTCAGTTTCGTGTGAAGTCATTGTACGTAATACCTCAAAGTTCATTGTTATTAAACACACAGTAAACCGCTCTACACAATACTTCTTTCTATGGTGGTCTATTAGGGACATCTTTACAGAATCCCTTTTTTTTTAAATATTCCTCCAGACAATTGTGACTTTGAAAAGTTGTAAACATTCCAACCTTCAAGTTCAAACATTTCAAGATTAAGAAGTCAAATGTCAAGATTATAAAGCCATATTTGGTTTTCATAATTAATTAAAATGTCAAAATTTCAAGATTACAGAATGACAAACTTTCAAAATTATTTTATAAGTCAAATTTCAAAATATCAAGATGGAAAATATTACAATTCTGACTTGAGGATTGTACAGTCCATTTGTTGTTTATGGATAATGTTATATGTTTACTTTTCATATATGATGTATCATGTTTTTGTCTCATGTATAATGTTTACATACAATGTTTAAATGCATTTAATGTATACATGAGTATGTATTGTATAATGTGTATACATGTATAATGATATCCTTTATGTATAATGTACAATGTAAAATTTATATGTATAATGTTTATGTATAATGATTACAGTATGCAAAGTGTATAATGTTTAAATGTTCATGTATAACGTACAATGTAATGCATAATGTATAATGATAATGTATTGTATAACATGTATAATGATATACATTTATGTATAATGTACAATGTTTATGCAAAATCTATAATGTATGTATAATGTTTATGTATAATGATTACAGTATGCATAGTGTATAATGTTTATGTTCATGTATAACATACAACGTACTGTAATGCATAATGTATAAGGCAGATTTCACAATCAGATGGTCCAAAAGCTCCCACAGTATGAAAAAAAGTAAGTTTGTTTCAAGTTATGTAATGCACATGTTTTTTATTCTTTGACATCTCAGTGAAGTGAAAATGGAATGTAGAAGATAAAATATGGTGTAAA
>KN884244.1:0-13674 GCA_000934455.1 Apostichopus parvimensis
ATTGTTTGTACACTGTGCTGTGGGTATTGACCGCAGCTGTATGTACTGACTGTACACTAGTGTCTAATTACCAATGGTAGCAAGCTGTATGTGTGTATTTCTGGGATCGATGGTGGTGTCTAACACTTCTGTGACACCTCATTCGAAACTAGGTCAGATTACCGGCATTAGACGTTTCCTTTTGCGCGAGTCTTCACACCCTTTAATAGTGTTCTACAATGTTTCAGACTGCCATCTATGTTGAATGATCTTTGACATTCACAGAAGACAGTAGGATTCTTGTATTCAAGGTTACTACCACATACCATGTATAAAGTTTACTTTTTGAATTAATTATCACGCTTAAATAGTTTCCATTCTTTGACCTCAAGTGACCTTTGCCCTCACACAGAAGGCAGCATGGTTGTTATTGTTGTACACAACAAGGTGGATCTACACACTTAAGCATGTATAAAGGTCTTCCAACTTTACTTTAAAGAGTTAACATGTTTACTATACTTTCAGACTGTCATTTTGTCACATTAGAGGAGATTTAGACCAGTGTATTTTACAATTGGGGATAGTAAGCTGGGTCATTTTTTGCTTGAATGAACAAGCTTTTGTGTATTAAAACTTTTAATCCAGGGAATTAGTCAGATCTAGTATAACTAGTGATGTTGGCTATGTAGTAGGCATTATAGAGACAACTGCAGTTTGGGTAGATTGAGAATGCTATAGAACTGCTCAGTGTCCAGGTGATCCTACTTTCTGTGCTAATAGATGGGACATATTTTCTTTACAATGGATTAGCCAATTCATGTAGGTTAGTTTGGAGCAAACCCATCACTCTTAGCTGATACATCATGCTGTGAGGGAGTCATAAGATTTCTATGTGTTTCTCTTGGTAAGGCATCCGATTTCATTTTCCGTTTCAACACATGGCAAGGGATTTATTTCACTTATGGAAAATCCATATTAGCCTGAGGCCATAATGTTGTGAATTTGGAATTCATTGTTGGCAAGAAGTGTCGCCTGGGTACCAGAATCTTGATAGATTCTGATGAGGGTAGTTGTTTGATGGCAGTATTGGATTCTGACATGTATCACTGCAGCTGTACTATGGGGCTTGCCAAGGGATGTCAAATATGATATCATTGTAAGTAAAACTTTGATATAAGACCTGTATTTACAGTGAAAATTTGGTGATATATGGTGAACTGCTGTAGGGATGCAAATTAAGCCAGAACTCTGAATACCAAAATTTAGGAAAAGTTCATGCAGTTATATTTTGGGAAATTATGAGAAAGGGTTTGTAAATTTTCTATGAAATTCAGATATTTTTTTCTTCATGCATGCATTATTTGTGACGTTTAGGTTATGAAAATATAGCATGCATTAAAGGGGATCAATTGTGTTAAATTAGTGAATTATTGCAATTAAAGATATTATTTTTACTGTGCCACGCCTCGTATTCAAAGTTGTACAACATGTGGCAATAACATTGTTTTGCAAGTGTATGAAAGCGTATGAAAGTTAGTTTGAAAAGGGTTTAATGTAATGGAAAAATTAAGTAGGTCAAGTTTTGGAATGACTAAAATGATATGCAAATTATTCATCCACTGGCAGCTTGAAGTTTTTATTTAAGAAATGTTGAAATGGAAATTTCTCAAAATCTTCCAAGTTGAATTTATTGGCTGTTATATATCTTTCCACATTTCATTAATTTTATACTCTTATTTTGGACATGTGGAAATATGAAAATCGTCTCAAACTTGGTTGAAATGAAAGCATATTATGGCATTGTGAATTGGGATTTGAAATATTATAAGAGTTTTGGGTTCTTGCTTTCTTTTTCTAATACAGTGACACTTTATATCACTTTGGAATTAATTTGGAATCAAGAGTGACTTTCATCGTACTGGCCCGGTAATCAATCCACACTGACCGATGTTACATCTATAGTTACGAGAACTGAAAAATACTGAGAACCGTTGGACACTGGAACGTCATTGACCTATGAACTTTAAATATTGTGTTCACAAGTAAACTTGTTGTCAACTACTGGTAATATCATATCGTGATAACAACATTATCGAGGTATGAGATATTACTTAGTTTTTCGGGGGTAAACAAACTGCTTGGGTATTGAGTAAGTCTTACATCACAAATATCTCAAATGTATTAAACTTGTGTAAATGGTTTCAACTTTGTGTAGTAACTCAACTCCATGATGGTAGCAGGAGAATATTAGAATCCAAGGTATATAGAATTATATTCCTTTATTCATTGAAGAAAGAAGAAACTTTGATGAATTTAATTTATTTTTTTTAGGTTTCTCTTTGGTTTTTTTGTTAATTTTTTTTTCTTTTTTTTTTTTTTGTTGGGTTGGCTTTATTTGGACCCGGTTAATTTTTCTCTTGCTCTTGTAGGTGACACATTTCAGTTAACCTCATATTTCAATAGGGCTTCTGAACTTTTGTAATGTCATGATCTTATAGCCACCACATTTCTTGTGAAGCTACGCGAACAGTGCAATCTAGCTAAGTGGCACGTTTTTCCAATAGTAACCCCAGTTCTCAATTCTGAAATTGCCATTTTGAGTATTTTTTTCCCAAACAGTCGAACTGCAGGTTTGAACGCACGCAGCTTATCAGGACTGTATACAACTTTACATAGACATGAGAAGCAGACGACAGGATTCTTTGTTCCTGAGCAACACAAGGCTCCTTGCTGTTTTCTAATGTAGGACTCAGGTAAATCTCATGACTGCTTTAAGGGTGTGAAGACTCGCACACAAAGAAACGTCTAATGCCGGTAATCTGACCTAGTTTTGAATGAGGTGTAACAGAAGTGTTAGACACCACCATCGATCCCAGAAAATACACACACAGCTTGCTACCGTCAGTAATTAGACACGAGTGTACAGTCAATACATACAGCTACGGTCAATATCCACAACACAGTGTACATAGCAGCGTGGACATCTCAGGTCTAGATAAAAGATAACAAGGTATCACGTTTCATTACTGTCTGCATTTTGTAGCGACAAGAAGAAAACCTCATTTGCAAGCAACGGAAAGTTAACTTTTTCAGAGCGCGGTACGCGGTTTTGGGTTAGTCTTCAATGCCTTTAAGATTCTGCCAGGTTATGATACATCAGCTGAAAACTAGAAGTTGGCAATCGGCAGAGTATCACGATTAAAACCAACTGGTCTTAATAAATGTAACCAATCTTGGGAAAGTTATTTTATACATGACCTAAACGAGCACCAGTTGTTAACAAAAAAAAGGTTGTAAAGTGCACAGTTTCACAACTAAAACAAGTCTCTATAAGTGTACTGTAACTTAGCACAGGATTTCAGTTATTTTACACATGACCTAAATGAGCAGCAATCGGTAACAGTGCATTGGGTCCACTCATCTGACCGTCAGTGTGAGTGGGTCAGTTGTATGACCATGGGTCTTTGTGACAATCGATAACTAGGGGTCACAACGGTCATGTCGAGTCCAGTGGTAGTGTGTAGGCAGCCTAACAAAAGCCCCAACATTACTGCTGATTATCACCACTCATTATTGGACTGTTCCTATAAAACTTTGCATCAACTCATGTGTGAATACAATACTTAAGGATTATGCTAGTGGGAACTTGATTTCTGTCAGTATATTTCTTACAGCACTTCTTGCCATGAGGTTAATATCGTGAGGTTTAGCCTAGGCCCTAGGCATGTAAACAAAAGCACAAATTTAGTCTTCCTGCAAACTTCTTTTCAACATGGCAAGTATCAACTTGCTGAGCTAGTTAAAACATGTATGTAGCCTAGGTCATGACTGGTAAAGAAATCAGCCCGAACAAAATGCCTTATATTTGCTGTTTATGCCAAACAAATGTTGGATCTGTCGCACTTTAGCCAGATTTGCCCTCACACACAGTATTTTACTAAACACACTCTCCACTACAAACCTGCATCGAAATCCTGCAGTACCATACGTGAACAGCTGGTCAACTGGTTTTGGATGCTTAGCAGCATTGCGCTTCGCTGTTTCTAAAAGAGGTTCCATCTTTAGAGCAATCATGCGATGTACTGTCAATACAGAAGTTTTCTTCTACGTTGACACTAACCAAACTGCCGAGAGAAATACTTAAATGGCCACGATATGTTCTTCATGGGTTAATGCAGTTTCTAGTCTTACTCTTAGGCGGCTATGTTGCTTATGTGGCAACGTGCGCAACCTGTTCTGGAGACTAAAACATCCATGTGCTTGTTTGTGGATTGATGTGTAAACAACAGGTAGAAATTATACGTAGCCACGGTACACGTACTGTAGCTAGCAAACCGAAGGTCACCCCAAAGAACATACAAAGAGAGTTCGCAATAATTATATGGCAGGTTCGCCTACCCCACATACTGGAAAAGAATTGAGAAGGAGACGAAACCAAGTGGGTGCCTAGAATGAGTTGTGAATTAAGGGATTTTTTTTATACATTTACCCAACATAGTATTTTTTCGTTCATTAATCAATTTCGCTGTGATGATATGCCACTTCATGATGCATTCCCCCAATTCAACTTGCTAAAGTCTCTTTAGCCTGTGGACAGTCTAGAATAGTGTGTTGTCGTGTTGCTTTTCAAGAATAACTTGTCAAGTACAGGCGATGATCCATTTGGGGGGGGGGGGGCGCAGAGCAGACGACTCTGGCGCAGAGGAACCGTTTGCGCCACCTTTTTCGCCGGCCAAACGGAAAACGGTAATTGTAGGCCTATGACGCTGTATTATTTTAACAGTAAAATAATACTATTTCTTTTTCTCAGGTATCCTATCAATATAACTGGTAATTAATTAGGCCTAGCATATAACTGGTAGGTCTGATATGATATCCGCACAACTTCGACTTTTGGCTATTAAGACACCCTACTGAGAGTTCTTCGTCAACGATTAATTATAAATTTTGATCATGGCTAATTGAGTGAACGTACACACTCTACTTAATTAAGCTCCAGTGGTTAGCGTACACACTACATGAAAATTAATGATGACAACCATATGTTCAGAGCAGTGCCGTCCAGCAGTTCCTGTATTTCTTGTAGTACAAGTCAATCACATTGCTTTGTTGAACGACTACATAATCGTACAAATTACAAAAAAACCTTCGTGTAATTAAGAATTGAATAAGAACCTATTTGGTTATTCGAATGAAGAGATGCATGTGCGTACACATTAGCAACTTTAAATAGTTAATCATCGTTCGATCCGGATCACCCATCGAGCGACGGATACAGGATCTTATATTACTGGCTAGCCTACCCAAAATTGTAGAGTGCAGGTCACACTGCAAAACAATGAACGATTCCATAAACAAAATGTTTCTTTGTGTAATTGCCTTGATTGCCAGATGCCCGGGAAATTGCATCTAACAGTGTTTTTTTAAAGGCATCGAAGACTCGCCCCAAACCGCGCGCGGCCATCTGAAAAAAAGTTAATTTTTTGTGGCTTGCAAGTGACGTTTTGTTCGTGTCGCTACAAAATGCAAACAGTAATGATCAATTTCAAAATTTCATAGGGGAGAGCCCCCTGTCGAGGCTTCGCGTCTTCGGCGCTCGCAGGTCCGAACTTCGCTCTCACCGGAGCCGTATATGCTCTGGCTTTCACAAAGTTAGCATGCCAGGCCCTTAGTTTGAAAGACTGGATCCACGGATGTCGTGGCGGTCATTATCACCGCAGCAATTATGATTCGGTCGGACATTTAATGGAGGATAAAATATTCTGCTACACCGGCGGGCCACAGTTGAGTTTCGTTAAACCTATATCTATGACATAATAAGATGAAGTTATATTGGCTTGTGACTTGACTTGACATGAGAAAAAATGACTTGTGAGTTGATCTTTGCGATAAATCAAATTGCTTGTGACTTTGACTTGACAAAAATGACTTGGTGACAACACTATTGGTTAACTCACAGTTCCTATGGTTATTTCTTGTATTTTCTGTGTGATTCATACTTATGATGGTTTTCATAGTTTTCATATGTCCTTAAGGCCATAAATATGTCGACTTCGCGAAATTGTGCTATCGATATCTGGCAATATCTCCCAACTGAACCACCGAAGTATACTTCCATGCCAAAATAAAGCACAACTTCGGGAGAAGGTAAACTGTCTTTATTCCATGCTACCTAGATTGAACTAACGCAATGCAAATGCAGGATAGAGCAGCATATAGTTCTCCACTGTGCCACAGTTACTTTCTGTAAAATGGAACTTCAGGCTGAGCTAACCGGTCACCTGGAAAGGGTGTGGTGTGTGAGTTGGAACAAGGCAGGGAATCTACTAGCGAGTTGTAGCGGTGATAAAACAATCAGAATTTGGGGCAAGGAAGGTGAAAATCTCGTAATGTAGGCCTAAGGGTAAATTTCGTGCAACTAGGCATCCGTAGGTTGATATTGTACTGAACGTAACACAATCAGACCTCATCGCCAAAAAAACAAACAAAAATCTTCGGACGCAATCTCAATCGTAATGTTTACTGTGGCTTTGTTGGGATGAAGGTACAATTATAGAATACAGGGCCATTCATTAACTCTTCCCAGCATCCGGATGCGCGGATGCGCGGTGTGTCTGTACATGTCCGTACACGTATGACGCCCTCTAAAATTCCATCAAAAAGTCCCGCATGTAATTTAATTTTGACTCCGCATCCGCGCATCCACCCCGGGAGTACTAGGAATGGACTTAAATAATTTTCGAAAGTTTCCCCATATACCATCACGTATTAAATTTTGACTCCGCATCCGCGCATCCGTGCATCCACCCCGGGAGTACTAGGAATGGACTTAGAAAGTTTCACTTTATTAGATAATTTTCGAAAGTTTCCCCATATACCATCACGTATTTCATTTTGACTCCGCATCCGAGCATCCGCGCATCCACCATCACGTATTTCAAATACTGAAAGTCACGCATGTACGAAGATATTCCACATCAATAGTTTGTCGTTCTTAAAAGGCATCCGTACATGTGCGACGCTCTCTAAAATTCCACCACAGAAGTACAAGGAAAGGACTTAGGAAATTTTTGAAAGAACTTGGACTTTGACATTTTTTACTCACATACGTACTGGGGTGAGACTGAGCATCCGCGCATCCGGATGCTCAGATAGAATCATCAAGTGGCCCTGTATTCTATAATTACTCCGGGATGAAAAGGTTGCTCATCACGATGTTTTTATTGTGCCACCTGAAAGAATTTAAGTAATGTTTAGACCGAGTTCTGACGACATACGTCAAGTTAGACGTCACACTAACTAGTACTTTATCTCTACGTCCGTATGCCTACCTACACAATATGCATTACATAATGTGGCTGGAGTAAAAACACTATGTAGGCTTGGTGTAGTAAAGTGAATTGAACATGTGTGTTTGTACCAAATATTTCAGGAAGATTGTCAATAGCCTTCTTTCTTTTTAAAAAAATTGAGCCTATAGGGCTTTTCATTAGTCCAAAACTTAGATTGTGATTAATGACATGGAACCATTGATTAATAATATTAGTGACTGATGGGAACTGTCCAAACTTTGTACGCATTTGCTGATTTTGGTCAGTCCCCTGGGTACCACTGCCAGTTCATTACGCATGCAACCTAAAACCCAACTCAGCCTATACTATATGGCCATACATGTCATAAGCTTAATGTTATTACGCATATAGGCTATGCAGGCCGTCAGTCACATATATGGTAAGACTGTAAACAACCAGTGTTAGTTTAACCTGAGAACTGATTTATACGGCAAGGCAGCATATTTTTATTTACCACTTATGAACTAAAATTAATTTTTAAGGTAACACATGAGAAGTTTATCCCCCAATTATATTTTTAGTGAGAAAAAGTTTCATAACTTGCAATGGTGGGATATGGTCTGTCAAGTCTAACAGTGCAATGCTTCTTTGAACAAATAACTCTTGAAAGAATACATAGGAATGTTTAGCTCACTTTCATTAAGTCAAATAAAAATGTTACTGAAAACAGAGATGGTAGTGAATTTTACAAAATTCCGGACTGGGTAGTAGGTTTTTAGGTTGGTGTACCCGTTCCCATCACTATACAAGTAAAAATGTGTTTTGTCCACTTTGTTATCCACTTCTTTATAGTTAGAAAATCCCACTGATTCACAATATTTAAAAACAACTTTGTAGTTAAAGGCTTATACATAATACTTATGCTTGTACAAGTATCATTTGTTTTCACTCCTTTTATTGAGATTTAACCTTGTGTCACGGAAACCCAAGGGTGAACATCCAACAGAAATAAGGGAGTAAAAGAACTGTACTGTCTTCTTTTGGGGGGGGGGGGTCTGTCAAATGTGATTTAAGATCAACATGGGTAAAGTATCTGATACCTTGTACACATGTTAACTCTTAAATTTGAGAGAGCATGGATGACCTTTAAATGTCTCAATAGTTAAAAATTTCCACTGATTCACAATATTTATGAACAATTATACATAGTTACCATCTTGTGAACCAGGTTCTGAACCTAGTGTCGCATTTTGAACCTAACGTTGAAAAAAATTACTTTAAACACTAGTTTGGGGTTCCTTACAGCCTTAACGTTCACTTAAAACTAGAGTGTTTTGACTTGTTTTTGCCAGTATTATATTTGTACATTGAGTTAGTGAATGTCAGAGGTGCAGTGCAAGAATGTGTATGGAGTTGAAGAGGGTAGTTTCCTTGGGAAGGTAGGTGAGACTACCCCATGTCTTCATAGAGGGAACTACTTTGTGAGGTGAGTTGGTCTCATGAGAACGAAAGGCATTGACGGGAAGGGTCCGGTCATTGAGGGCGCACAGTCTTAAAAGGTTACCAGTTCATTCTAGACACGGTAGAATGAGAGTACTAAGTTTGTGGGGAGACAGGTAACCTCGTCACTCGTAAATATCCAAACCAGGAAGTTTTGGAATATTAATTGACATACATTTTTATTTTGTCTGCTTTCAGGAAACAGCTGGGTTTGTAAAACAATTCTTACTGACAGCCACAACAGAACAATAAGAAGAGTCGCATGGTCACCTTGTGGTCAGTTTCTAGCATCTGCGAGTTTTGATGCTACAACGTGTATATGGGATCGCAGAAGTGGAGAATTTGAATGCACCGCCACATTGGAAGGACATGAAAATGAAGTCAAAAGCGTCACATGGGCTCCATCGGGCAACTTTTTGGCTACTTGTAGCAGGGATAAGAGCGTATGGGTCTGGGACGGTAAGCTTTGTCCTCAGTAATACTCCCTGCATGTTTATGAAGTTAAAAATTAAATCATTAAAAAAATTAATTATAATAAGTTAAGCAAAAGAGGTAGTAAGTAAAAGAGGTTTAACCTTCCACTATTCAGAAAGGTTATGCAAGTTATTTTATCCTTATACTTTTCATGTTTAACATATTAGTAAATATGTTAATTTATATGTGAAACTGGATGAGTGTTATTATCTGTGCTAAGACATTTTTGGTTACGATGCCGAAGGCTCAGTAACCTTTGCAATCGTGCTGGCGAGCGTGTGTGTGCTAGGTCTACCATAAAGCCAGTGACCTGGACCTAAAAAGCTTATTTTCACCCTTGGCTGTAGCACACCACCCCAGAAGCACAAGTGGTTGTGCTCCTGTTTGTTACCATAACTATTTTATGCGTGGAGGATCACAGAGGAGTTGCAGTCAAAAGCTAAATACTTTTGTTCGACATGACATTTATTGTACCCATATATAACATAGCAAGGAATCATTAGGCCTGCTGGCTCTCTTTGTTTCATATATATTGGCTGCAAAAAGTCACATTTGTATGGCTTGAGGCAATAATAATAAAAACAAACAGGCCAAACTTAAGCAAATTGACCACCTTGATTAAGTCGCCATGGTTGACTTTTAACGAAATGTTTAAAGCAGCATTTCTGTTGGTCGCCGTTTTCTACTTTTTTGACATGTCCATCAAGTTTTTTACATATATCAATCACAAAACAGCAAACTAATATATTAGCCAAGTTTTTCCCTACCAACAACGTTAATTGGCGAGTTATTAAGGATATTTGCAGATAATGAGAAAAGTGTACAGTTCCCCCAAACCCACTAGTTTGAATTCAACCAATCAGAGATGCAGGTTTAGTTATTAGCCATTGCTAAAAATAGATTCAAGACTTTGCGTTGGTACAACCAGGGAGTTGGAACTCCCTGGTACAACTGCCATATAGACTGTACACAAATCAAGCTGGCGTTGTATTACGTATTGGTCAATGACGTTCGTAGTGTTTAAATATTCATATTATGGGCGTGGTTTATTGGGATCCCAACAGAAAATATTTTGGAGAAAAACAAAGTTGCAAATTTTTTGACTTTTATGCCACCAATTGAAGGTAAGATTTAAATAGATAAGCTAGTAATGTATGTCGTTATGGCATAGTGGAGTCAGTTAGGTTGAGAAAAATCATAGAAAAGGACGCAAAATGCTGCTTTAATGTCTAAGCATGGAACATTACATATTTTACTGGTGAATCTATTTTGCATATCTACCAGGCTTTTGGATATTTGTAGTTACAGATTGTCTTTGCTTTTCAGTTGATCAAGAAGATGATGATTTCCAGTGTGCAGGGGTCTTAACGAGTCACTCTGAAGATGTCAAGAACATACGATGGCATCCTGAAAAAGAGGTATATCCGAACTTCATCAGAAGTTGAAAGAACCAGTTTGTGGAAACCTCAATACAGAAGTGCAAAACTTACTTTCTTCATGCCTTTTGTATGTTAAGGAAACATTCCATTAAATAGGTCCACAGCCTGACTGTGTATGGATATATCTCCATTCAAAAGTAAATTCATGTTCTATTGAAGATTATTTCACTCTTGTGGCAGTTACAAAAAATAATGAATAGGGCAAATGCTTCTACACAACAGTTTGACCATGCATCATCAGGTATTTGAATGAAACATTTATTGCAAGGACCCACAAAGCCTGCAGGCTTCTGGTTTCATGGAGGTCAAAGGTCATTTTAGGTCACTTATATTTCAAAGTCTGAAACCTTATAAACGCTGTCACTTCAAAAGCAAGCTATGATGAAATTCAAACGTAATATGTGGATGCATCTTAATGAGTGCAAAACCCCTGGTGCTTTTCATAAAGGCCAAAGGACAACAGAAGTCAAAGTCAGAAAACCTTGTAAATATAAAGTCTCAAAGAAAAACTTGGTTGAAATTCAGTTGTGGATCCCCCTGAGTGAGTGAAAGAACCCTATTGTTCATAGTCAGTGAGTCATTTACTTTGAACAAGGGTGGAGAGTGAACCCTTGTACCTCAGGTTGATATCATCATCTAGTTTATTAGGTGTTACATGAACATTAAATGTTGATGCACTTGTCTCTTCTCGCAAAAGTATCTTAAACCGTTGAAGTGAAGGAACAGACCTTGATTGGATCTGCGGAGACTTGCAGCATCAATGTTCTGGGGGATTTTTTATATACAATAGTCAAAGTATTGTATTTGTAAATGTTCAACCAGTTTCCTATCAGGATATGAGACTGAGGTCTAATAACATACACCAATTTGCCTGTTCAGTAGTGACATGTTTGACCTCTTCTGTAACATCCATCTTCCACCCTTCATTTGTTCGGTCAGGTTCTCGCTTCTTGCAGCTACGATAACAGTCTGCGTCTTTTCCATGAAGATGACGACGACTGGACAAGCTTTGCAAAGTTAGAAGGTCATGAATCAACTGTCTGGGATTTTGCTTTTAACAAAACTGGCAATAGAATAGTCTCATGTAGTGATGATAAGAGCATTAAGGTCTGGCAGGAATATTTACCTGGAAATGATGAAGGTAGGTCAATCTAATTATCATGATTACTCCTGATTAAAAAATGGTTTATCTTGTTTTGATGGTCAAAAAAGAGATTGTTAGCTGGATAGCTCTAATAAGAACCCTGTGTAGTTCTTCAGTAGAAACCTTGGTAGCCTTGTCTTGGCCTTTAATCAAACTTATTCTAGTTTTCCCTCATGAAACATTGTTAAGCAAATCATGAACAGCATCCTGACTAGGAATACTATGTTGCAGTAGTACTGTATTCAGGGTTGATTCCCAAGTTTAATAACATGGTAGTTTTTCTGTTACTTTTCATAATGCAATTGTAATATTGAAACAACACATTTGTATTTTACTTCAGATGTTGTTTTTTCTTAGACTCTGAACCTAAGCAATATTGTATGAGTTTATGAGCAGCATATAAATCTTAACAATTTAAGAACAAACCTTATAATTAAACATGGTTTTTTAAATTTGTCAACAGGTATAGCAACGCCAGAAGGTGTTTCTAAATGGAAATGTGTATGTACACTCTCTGGTCATCACCAAAGGGCAGTGTATTCTATTGACTGGTGAGCCTTTAATGATGTATTCCTCCATTTTGACTATCTATGTTGTCCCATATTTGTTCTTTCTACAAACTCTAACATCAAGATGGGTGCATGAGAAGTTTAGTTCGTTGTAAGAGATTTTACCATATTTCCCAAAGTATGGAATAGTAACAAAGCATGGAATTGTAGTGAAAGTATTTTCATTGTATTATGTAATGGTAATGATGGGTCAATATATGGTCACTTGCATTATGTAATGGAAATGGTATTGGTGGGTCAATATATGGTCACTTCTGAAGGTAGTATTGTGTTGCAAAAATGCCACTTAACTAAAAAACAATTGCAACTCAAGTTAACCAATAAACAGGTATTTTTGGACAACTTATCAGTAGTTTTTGTGTGGAGAATGAATCAATTAGGCTTAAAATTGCTCTTCGAAATAAGTAACTACATTATTCTTTCTTCTCTGCTGGAAGTGCCATTCGATGATATTGTACATTATTTTATTTTGACAGGTGTCATTTGACAGGTATGATTGCCACAGCTTGTGGTGATGATGCAGTTAGGATTTTTCTGGAGGATGGCACAGCTTTAGACCAAAGAAATGCACCATCATTCTACCCAATCAATATCAAACATCAAGCTCACCGAGAAGATGTGAATTGCGTTTCTTGGAATCCCACAGAGGCTGGATTATTAGCATCATGTGGAGACGATGGATCTATTAAATTATGGAAAGTTCCGACTAACTGATCATCAAAAACAATGGTTCGAAAACTCTAGCATTGAACACACGTATGAAAGAAACACCTGGCATCTGGACATACCGTCATTGACTTGAAAATGATTGTGTGAATTCTATGGGTAGCCTCTCCTTAATAGTTATGCATATTGAAGTCTTCTCAAGGGATGTTTCTGCTAACTATAAAAAACACTTCTATCAAGCTGTACACTATTGGCATGTGAACTAGAATGTCTAGAATGACAATAACTCTCATTGCATCTCTATTATTGCATCATGAAATTTGACTGAATTTTCAAATCTTTTGCAAGTTGTCCTTTTTTACCACCAACATGACAACCTCTCTTCTCATATATGTATATATTATCTTAAGGAAAAAGTTACTAATGCAACTAGATATAAATTGTGAGAAAAAGTAGTGGGTCATTTAAAATAAGTAAAATTATTGTCCATTTGACAAGGGATATTTATCCACACAAATTTATTTAGTTATCTGCAATAATCAGATGAGAACTCAAATAGTGCATTGCATGACAAATTGCTAAGACAGAGGTTAAAGTGTTTGAGTGAAAAT
>KN884244.1:24602-56313 GCA_000934455.1 Apostichopus parvimensis
GACCCCGACCAACCACCCCCCCTCCCCGACCCTGCATACAAATTGCTCAGGACCTATCCACAATAAACATGTTTCTCTTTCTCTAACTCTGCCCTATCCCCATTATGAATATATCTCGCAATATCTTGGACTTTCTAGGTCATATCCCAAACGTTTCATTGGACAGTTGATAACTGATTAACTGAATAAAAAGGGATGAACGGTCTCTTTAATTTCTCAAGTAAAATTGTTCGTGGGCGGTGTCAAAACAGCTTAGGCTCCACCTATTTGTATGTTATTTGCACTATGACCTTTGTTCCATGGCGCAGACGACAGAATTCATTAGAAGGAAAGAATACGGTGGGATGCGGGACAAGAAAAAGCTGAAAGTTGGCTTCAAAATTGCATCGGACCTTATTGGTAATACTCTTGGTGTGTTTTTGGGAAGGAAAACTTCCTTTTATTGACAAATATGAAAGTACTTACTTGCACACGGGTCATTTTAGAGAGAGTATCTGTATCTTCGTAGTTTTTCGTGAAATTGGCTGCTGCTATAGGTTGTCATGGTGAAATCGTGCATTTCTTAGGGGTGTCCGAAATTCGCAGTGTTCCGAACTTCGCAATACTGACTATACTAGTAGAACTTTGCTAAAAGTACAACTACTAGTATTAACAGAAAGGGCATAAAAACTTACATTTTTTTTGGAAGCATTTTGCAACAACAAAAAACGGCTCTCCGATTGTCATAACATTCAACATTAAACATTGGCAGTGTCACCAGTGTACTTCACATGCATAATACCCAAGTTTTTAGTTTCAGATTCCAAATTTGAGTTGAATTGGAAGCCACCCGACATGTAGTGGTAATCCGTAAGCCCTTTCTGGCTTCTCCCACATTCATGGTCGCCTATACTGTCATAAAGATAACTGTCTAATGGCCTTTATTTATTTGTTAAGACCCTTGGTACGTCCGCAGAGTTCTATACTGATAATGCATTGCTACTGTATGCATCTATACTATACTCTCTACTCCTGATAGTAGTAAGCTGTAGTGTAAAGGCTTCATAATTTACGCACCTTCGTAATTGACGCACCTTCAAATATTACTAGCAACGATACAGCAGCCAACTTAACTCAAATCAAGCAGAGTTACACACTTCATGAGTTTGAATCCATTTCAGGTAAATGCTGATCAAATTGTGTTTTTTTAAGCTTTTAACACCCTCCTCTCAGTTTTGCACATGTTTTGGGCATTTGGAAATCTTACTTCCTAATAATCACCAAAATTACCTCAATTTAATACCACTAGTCACTACTCTCTGGGACCTGACCTGCCTGACCTTAAGAGACTCAGAGCATAGCAAACAGCATCCAAAGTCAATGGATGTATCCATAGGCCTACACTACAGTTAGCTTATCGACGAATGTGTCAATTTAGGGTTATGAAAGAACTTGACTCAGCAGACATTTTGTGGTCAAATTCTAATACAAGATGCCTCGCTCTAGTAAAATTTGGGACTATTTTACAGTCAGCGCTAACGATGTTTCAAGGGCAAAGTGTAACATTTGTAGTTCTTTCATATCTCCTGGCGGAAAAGAAGCAACTAATTTCACCACAACGAATTTAAAAAACCACCTAAAAAGTTGTTACGGGGGTTCTTTTCGAGAATTTGAAGAGGCCCAAAAGACCACGAACATGCAGAAACGGAAAGCCGAGTTAGAAATCGGTGCAGCAGGCCCTTCCACTTCCCAAAACGCAAAAAGGATGTACCATCAGATACAAATTACTGATTCCATGGACAAAGTGAAGCTTTGGCAGCAAAACGACCCTCGAACAATCAGAGCGAACTTCAAACTGGCTGAAATGATTGTATGCAACCTTTTGGGATCGTGTCCAATGTGGGATTTCAGAGTTTTTGTCGTAACCTCGAGCCAAGATACAATCTGCCATCTGACAGACATTTAAGTCAGAAACTAATTCCGGACATTTTCGCCGGAGTAAAAAAAAAAACTAATGGAAGAAATTAACAATGTGGAACACATTGCTCTTACGACAGATATCTGGTCTTCATCTTTAGGTTCCAACTCTCTTCTGAGTTTAACTGGACACTGGATTGGCGAAAACTTCGTCCGAAGACGGCTGATGCAATCAAGACTGAGATTGAGAACATGCTGGCTACATGGAATCTTAAAAAAGAGACAGTGCTCACTGTGTTAAGGGACAATGCCGCCAATGTCACTGCTGGGCTTACTGCAGTTGGAATCGACCATCAAGGTTGCTTCATTCACACCTTGCAACTAGTCATTCATGATACCATATCGTCCCAACGCTCAGTTAATGACATGATGGCCACCTCCCGGAGCATTGCAGGACTTTTCCACCATTCCCCCTTGGCTTATCATCGCCTTGCCGGCTTGCAGGCTAAGCATGATATTCCAGAACACCATATAGTTCAGGATGTTGCAACCTGTTGGAACAGCTCATTTTACATGTTGGAAAGGTTGCTGGAACAGAAGAATGCTATTGTAGAGTATTCCAGCTAGTATGACATTTGTCATGACAGCCAACCAATGGAAGCTGGCTCGCACACTAGTTGTGACATTACAACGTTTTGAGGAAATAACCCGAAAGGCGTCCTCCTCCTCAGCATCCACCTCTATGATCATTCCGTCGGTGTCCATGTTACGCAGGTCACTTGAGAGACACACAGATGACCGTGGCATTCGAACTTTAACTCAAAGCATGCTTGACTCATTGAATTCGACGGTTTTCAGATATGGAAACCAACAAATTGCTAGTGATTTCCACGTTTTTGGATCCTCGGTACAAAACAGTTTTTTTTTCAGCAGAAAACACCCGGCAGGTAGCAACAGACTGGCTGGTAGAGGGGTCCACACCCACTGCCCCAGCACCAGAGACGGAAGAGGCCCCAGCCAACGAAACAGCGTCTGCAGCCAGTGATTTGCTTGAAGATGAGTATACTGCCTTTTTAAGGGAGCAGGGTGCACAGGCAGCACATATTCAAGGTTGTGGCAGCGCCAAAGAAGAGATCAACATATTTCTAGTGGACCCCTTTCAAGAACGGGATAGAGACCTGTTAGAATGGTGAAAACTGAACAACCATCGATTCCCAAAATTGGCCACGAAATATCTTTGTGCTTCTCCATCGAGCGTACCAAGTGAAAGGCTTTTTAGTGAAGCAGGGGAACTATACGACGAGAAACGCAACATACTCAACCCCAACAAAGCAGAAATGCTACTCGTGATAAGAGGAAACCTCCCGCTTTTCAAATTTCAATATTAAGAATAAAGTTGGGCTTACGATATTTTGAATTGAATTCTCTGATTGTTATTTTTCATTTTTATTCAGTCATTTTTATTGGTTTTAAAATAGTGAATGACTTAGGCTTGTAAACTGTTGCATTTGTTAGGAATTGCCGGCAAAGCGAAACTTAATAATATTTGTTTTCATTTTTTCTTTGCCATATGATTTTCATCAATTTCTATTTAACCATAAAAGGAGTCTGAGGTTCCGTAGATCTATCTATGCCTGCACATTGTATTAAACCACAATCATAGACGATTCATAGAAAGTCATTGATTTTTTAGTGTTCCACAGGATCGATCAGAGTAGTTGACAGAAATTTAAGAAGATTAAAATAGTTGAAAAGGAAATCATACTTTTTGTTTTGCAAGCTATGATAGAAAATAATGTACTCTGTACTAAAGCAGCAGTGAAGCTCTAGTCATTTCTTGCAAACAGGTCAATTGAAATCTTACAAAGTCAACACTGATGTTTTGATGTTATTGTATACTAATCATACAGTACAGTACAGTGCAGTGTAACAGTACTGTATACTGTAGTTAGTACAGTAGCTGAAATGAATGAGTGGAAAGCACAGTGGTTATGATTCAAGAATTGATGAGTGCTTTGAATTCAAAAATTTTGTAATGTTATTTTATGATTTTGTTTTCCTCACAGGTGGACAGACTATGATGCAGTTGGGGATGTCATTCCAGGTACTAGGTTTATAGCCTTTAAAGTGCCATTAAAGGTAAGTAATTTAGTCTGCTTTGGAAGGGTCATTTCACTGTACAATGTAGGAGCGTTTCCCATTTTCATTCATCATGGAACAGTTTGTGTGCATTAGTCTTTAAATGACAAACTACAGTATGAAGGACAAAAAGAGGTGTTGAATCGAAACAAATTTGGGTCAATCCATGCCAAATCAACAGAGGACTCCACACTACTGTCTCATATTTAATAAGCCATTATTGATATGATGTGCTCCCAGATGTTTCAGAGGGAGAAAATATAATTAAGTGAAGTTGAACTATATAGTAACAGTAATTCATAACAGTCTCTTCTACAAGAAGTAAAACTACTCTTCTCAGTGTCTGGCAAAATGATATTTAAACGATTCCCTTGAAACTTTGCTTCATAACTGATGCTGGGTTCAGTTTCCTTATATTGCAAGTAACCACTTGAAGGGGTTGTCACTCTAATAATAAACAGCTCAGGACACGACAAGAAATACTGCCAGGAAATAATTCTGTGTAGCAGCTTTGAAGGTTCTGAAGCTTACCTTATAAAATGCTATGGTTCCTATGTACATACTATATGTAAAAACAAAACTGCTATATAAACATACAGTATGCATCTTTAGACTTGTATATAGCAAATTGCCCATCTTGCATAGCATTTGCAATGCAATGCAAGATAAATTAATCCCTGACTGTGGTATGAAAACTGTAATCATTGTTCATTCCTACTCCATTGTATGAATTATCTGCCAGTAGATCTGGTGCAATGTTTTAAATGCAAGAAATTTTTTGTTAAATATTTTTTGTTATAATATTGCCATCAATTTTCAATCCTTGTTATTTTCAGCTTCAATATTTTCATAGGAAGGGTTTAGAAAGGTAAAGTAAGATTCTACATTAAATATTTTATTTGTTTTAATTCCATTATCTGTATAAGATGATATCAAGTGCTATATTTGGGTTTCATACTTTTTATAAGCCTGTTTTGTCACATTTATCTTGTAATTCCCAATAACACAATTTACTTTTGGTTGAGAGAATGGCATTTGAACTCCTCCCCATAAATCCAGAGTATAAAGACATGTAGTGTAGTCAAAGATTCACTTACTTCTATACTGTAGACCTCTGCTAGATTGCATACCACTACTGCCACTTGAGCACTGTGCAGATGCCTATAATGTGCTAAATCTACTTTACTTCTCTATTTACTTGGGTACAGATTTTTGTCTTGGTAACAGGTTCTTACTGTAAAAATCTTAACTTTGTTAAAGCAAACTTTGATTGTAGGTTAAATTTCAGTCTATGTCTATAATTTCTTTTGCACAGAGAAATTTTCACAACCTCCGATCTACATGAAAAGTTAGGAGACAAATTGCGTTTGGTTGTTGATCTATCTTGTAAACAAGTCGGAATGTATTACAATCCAGAGGTATGTATGTAATGAAGTAACCTTTAACAGTATTGCAGTATAACTGTTAAATTATGTATTATTAGGTATCAACTCCCCATGGTAGTTATTGCAATTAGTCTTTAATTGCAGAGGTCGCTATGATTTCCCATCAACGTTATTGCAATCGGCATTAAATTAATGACATGCATGGAAATTGTAAGTGTGCATGCATGACTTATAAGGTTCATTCATTCATTCATTCAATTATTTGTTTCACATAAGTGTTAAATTATGCCAGTGTTAAATTATTCGTTAATAGAGTCAAACTGATATGTTATGATTTCAATCATTTTGGTAGAATAATGTTTACATGCAGACCTGTCGTTCAACTTGACAAAACATTGTTGCTGTTGTTATATTACCTCCATGCGTAACTTAAATATAGATATCAGTCACAAACTGTGTTTTTAAGATGCTCCATTATATTTGATTCTTGCTTGTACATGTTATAGGACTTGGAGAAAAATGGAATACGCTACGAGAAACTGCGAGTTGAAGGAAAGAAGGTGCCAAGTGAGCACATAATCAAAAGGTAAGGAGGAGGTTTAAATGATTACATCAATGAGAGAGTGGTTTATTATCATGTTTACCGGTGCTATGGCCGAGTGGATAAAGGCGGTGGCATTTGAAGCAATGAGACTTAGCAATCGGGAGGTTCCGGGTTTGATACCCAGCGGGGTCATAGTAAGGTGGGTTTTTCATCCCAAGAGCAATCAAAGGTTTTCCCATCTGAAATTACTTTCTAAATTGAAAAAGAATTCCACATTTGAGTTTGAATTGGTGGTTAAACCGAATTTGAACTTAGATGCTTAGGGTGGTTGAGTTGTGTCATACACAGTATAATATCAGGTTTAACATGTTAGTAATGTGTTGATGATCTGATTGTTTATGTGGGTTATCTTACTTGTTTTAAATACTATGTTATGCTTAGTGGGTTACCTTGCAGTTTGGTCGTTTCAGCGAGATGTGGTCAAGTTGTTAGGCGTACGTGAGTTAAGGCGTTTTCGGGGCATGCAGGTTATAAATGGTAGTGGTGTTAGGGAGGGGTACTCTCTCCACCGAATAGAGGAAGACTCCCCCTAGTAACGGATAGGGATTCACTTTGGGAGGGGAGGTATTCTCATGAGAAGGTCATTGGCCGGAGGATTTGGCCTAAGAGGATGCACAGTGTGAAAGGGTTACCAGTTCACTCTAGACACAGTACAACAAGAGTGCTGAGGCTGTGAGGAGACAGATAAGTCACTCGTAAATGTCCAAACCCGGCAAGTGTTTTGAAATGTTACAGTTTACATACGAAAATGAGACAAACATGCAAGAGAGTATCTATGTGAAAACTCTTAATGTAGTCACTAGTCATTAACTTAACAGTTTATCATTAAAGTAAACTTTGTTTTTGTGCAGATTTAAACGTATCGTGACAGAATTTGAGAAGAGGCAACCGGAAGGTGAGTCAATGACAACAATGAACAGTAATATGTCCTTTGGATCCCTGTGTACCTGAGTTATTCCACTGCATTTGATTCCTTGCCAGAGAGCAAAAGGAATCACATAAAAGCCTGCTTCTCCCAGGGATCATGTTTGATTTAAATCATATTTTGCTCATAGTCATCAGAAATCCCACCTATCGTACTTAAGACCATGGGCGGCGATCATGGCGGGGATGGGGGGACATGTCCCCCCCAATATTTTAGGTGGGGGGGATAAAGTATCTAATATCCCCCCAATATTTGGTGGCATAGTTTTTTTTGGTGGCTATAAATAGAAAATAATGCTTGAGATAATTTATCCAAATCATATTTGGCGGTGGCTAAAACTTCATCCAACACACGCTGCATGAGGTAAATGACACTTCGTGGACGTTTCTTTGACCTGTGACCGTAAAGCAAGTTGTCACTCATAATTATGATCATAATTTCTGTACATCACTTGTGAATGAGTGTAAGTACGTACAATCATATATATGATCCACATCGATATGGGTTCACAGGTTTCCATTTGGATTGATTGTTTCCTACAAGATTTCTAACCGCAGGCGCGTAACCAAGGGGGGGGGGAGTAGGGGCGACCCCTTGAGCATATGTGCGCATATATGGCGCTACGCTTAGATAGTTTGCCTAAAAGATTCGCCCCTCCCTTGGCAAATTCCTCGCTTCGCGCCTGTCTAACCGTGTCACAACTTATTACTGAATATCACCAAAAGCAAGTCACAGACTTTCACTGAAAGTAGTTTTTACTTTATTCCAAATGTATTAGCTAGACGGACCTCATCCGTAATGAAATTTGGTTTGCCGATAAAAAAGGAAAATAGGGCTGTAACAACCAGTTACCATATATATATATATATATATATATATATCATATTATTAATCATTGTAATGGTCCAATTAAGCTATGCAGGATATTCAAGAAATTACAGAACCTTCAAATTCTTTTATCATGTTCAGTTATTATGTTTCTCATGATGCCAGACCACACAAAATTAATTGACAAACAGTAGGTTTCTTTATAGGGTATAAACTTTACTCATTGTGGTACTTATTAGTTTACAAAGGTTCCATCCAAAACAAGCTGGTGTGGCCCTTTTTCTAAACTTACAACCAAACATATTTATTTATGATATTTAAGTACATTATCATTGTCTTTTTGGAAAGAAAGTAGTGATTGATCAATCTGGTATTTTCACCTGGGTAGTAAGTCTAAAAAAGTTACTGTAAGTTTCAGCAGCTCTATTGTAGCTTTCCCCATAATCAAGTTAGTGATTTATCTTGAGAATGCTTTAATTTTTACATTTTGTTTCAGATTATTACATTGGAGTACACTGTACTCATGGTGTGAACAGAACTGGCTATGTTATATGTAGGTAAGGTTACGAGAAGCCCTTAATGTAACACGCTGTGAATGTTTGTTGTTGCTTTCCTGGATGTCATTTCAAATAGTAAGATGAATGTTTGTATGTCTTCAGTCTTCATGTCATGGAATTCATGTTGCAAATATTATGGCGTACTCGTTTTGTTATGTTTTGTTCTTCTTTTATTGGTTGGAGTAAGAAGTGTATGTTTTTACATTTATTTGTAAAGTCTACTTTGCAAAAAGGGGAAGCACCAATACATGGCATAACTCTATGAAAGTTAATAACTGGACAGATTGGGTGACATATAAATAATTATATACACGTACATATTTCTGCATACAGATTTTTTTTCTTGGACTATATTGTGATTACTATGCTTATCTTAATTAAGTCTAACTGAATAGTTGCAACAATTCATCTCCAAGAATGAATATGCAAAATTGGGATTACCTTTAAATGTATTGAAATAAAACAATTAAAAGTTGTCTGTGATGACATTGAAGTAATAAAGTGGCTGATTATTATCAGTTAGTACTACTAATCATTTTGTACAATGAGCTACTGACCACTGACATAGTTTCCTTCACTCTTTTCAATAAACTCTTGATTTTGTTTCCATGGTGACAGGTACATGATCGAACAGTTGAGTAAAACCACTGATGAAGCCTTGAGAGGTCAGTTCCATCTACATCAGCATTCTTCATGCATTATTAATATTTTTCGGTTTTATATTCTCCCACGGTAGGTCAGGTTATTTTTAACCCATTAAAAATTAATTTTCACTGACCGTAGAAGATTATCATACAAAGTAAAGTGTTTGAAGACCATATACCATGATGATGTCACAACCCAGCAGCTGGTATCCACTTCCTGGAGTGATGTCAAATTAGCCAGTGAGAAATAGATAACATTCAATCGACCATATCTCGGGTTTGAGACTAACTACTGAGATATTTGTTTTCAACTAAAAGTGTGAAATATAGTTCTCTAAGATTACTGGTAAATTGTCTGCAGCCATTAATTGAATACTTGTTTAACCTCCTTATCATATTGGCTAGTTTAACCACTCTGAGAATCTTAATTCTGAAACTTGTATCCACTTCATACTTGGAATGTGGATTCACCTTACTAAGTGCAACGTATAAGAATCTTGTAAGCACATCGGTACTCTAATGAAAGGTGGCAAGGAATCACTAATGAGTCTTTCAATTTTGTATTTTTCAACAGCATTTGAATCTGGTAGAGGGCATCCACTGGAAAGAGAAAATTACATTGAAGCATTGCATAAATTTGAAAAGTAAGTACAACCTTTTGTTTTTCAACTTTCCCCATTGAAATCTTGCAAGCTTTTATAGACATACATATTTTTCCCTTGACGTTATAAATATTGCCAGAAGAAGTCGTAAGTAAGCATTCAACGTTTTTGGGAAAGAGCGAGTGAATTTTTCGGGGAACAGAGTTGATACAACAGTATTTGCTCGGACCATTAATTAAAGCACAGTGCATGCGTCTGATCAGGCTGTTCAAGCCAAATATTTTCTTTTTTTGCAATAGCTGTTTGAAATTTCCACTGTCAATTTCTGTTCATTATTTCCCTACACGATAAGATTTGTAAACATAACGGTAGGATTTTAGAAGGTAGATGACTGCAATCAAATCAAGTTTGGAAGTCTTTCACATTGCTTACCAGATTGTAGAGATATGTGCATGATCTGATATTCTCATATTTTTCACCCGTAGTAAACATTTAGGGGATGACACTCCTCCAACTCCAAGACCAGCAAGAAATCATTTTCATGACTCCTACCACCATTGGCAGAGGTCACATGAAACAAACAGCTACCACAAGATGAATGGGCAGCATACGATGAGACCAGACTATTCCACCAATCATTGGAGTGAACCTCTTAATGACACTCCGGAGTCTGCTAATATACACCACAATTATGATGATAATTGCTATGGCAACCAGACTGGCATGTATGCAGCACAACATTGTGGAAATAGACCGATCACATTTGGTAATACACACCATGGTTACCGTGGGTACCATATGCAGCATGGATCATCAAAATACAAGTGGGAAAAGGGAGATAAATGTCAGGAAAGGACTCCTCAAGGAAATTTAGCGTCGAGTAGTTTTCACGAGCCGAGGAGTCACACTTATTTTCCATAGACCTCAGTGTATTTTAGTTAAAATAATAATTCAAGGAAAGTTCAGTTAATGATGTTGAATAAGGAAAAGTCTAAGACAAAACATGCTTATAAGTTGGAACATTTCTGTAAGCTATGTGAACAGCTCTGACATTGTGTAATGTTTCCCTGGATCCCAGCAAGTTGTACTACCTTGACACTGTTAGAAGCATCAAATTTGAAAGGCAAAACCATAAACTGATAAGAAAATGAACAGGTACCAATATTACATCTGTATTATTCCAGCCTGTTGAAATAACAATGTTTGCTAGTCAATATATGACCTACACCCCCAATCCCCCTCCCCCCCCCCCCCCGAAAATGCAACTTCATGCTTCATATAGACTTGACACTAGCTGATACACATCATGGTGGTCTAACTTGAGTGACCCTTTCCATTTTACATGATTGCTCACATTTTTCAAGCCAGATTTGTTTGTTATGATCTTTGTGTAATGCTTAGTATCAGTGATTGTCCATGTTACTGCTTTCCATGACCTAAATTAATCCATCCGCATAAAAAGTGTATATGTCAAATGTGCTTTACATATCAAACAACAGGAAAGTAACTGACTGCTATCAAATATCAACGTCGTTAATGCCGAATCTGTGCTTTGGTAAGATCTGAAATGATACCATATTTATTGAATTGCTATTCCAAAATGTGTGGAACCTTTGGTAAGAAGAATCAATGTCAATGCATTATTCATACATTTTAATACTTGGTATGTGGATCCATCTTAGGGATGTGAACCATATCATTGCTTTACATGGATATCAGAGGTCATCTGAGGTTGGCCAAAGTTCAAAAGGTCTAAAAGTAAAGTGTGGGTAGAGTTTCACACTTAGCATGTAGGATAACCTTGGTGATTAAAGGTAAATTTATAAATTCTTATGAAAGTGAAAGATCATTTCAGGTCAACATATGTCAAAGTCTGAAAACTGAGTAAACATGATGACTCACCAAGTGAACTTGGATGCAAGGCATACTTGGTATGTAGACAGTGTTGTAGCCAGGAGAAAGTGAGTGCTGGCTAATTTGAAGAAGCCAGCCCGCGAGCATAGTGAGCCCTCCTCTGCGTGAGGTCCAGGTACCCTTGGTGGGGTTCGAGGGGCGAAGCCCCCGAAGCTACAGGGTTTTAGTTGATTTCAATGGCTTTAGGTGGCTCTATTCTACCCCTATTTTTATTTGGTTTTGTTCAGGCTAGAGAATCGGACTACAGTATTCTAAATTCTGATTCAGAATAGTAATATTTTGGGTAAATTATTTCGAGTTTGACACAGGTAATTTTCAGTGTATTTTGATTTCATTTAATACAAGATTCACTGATTTTTGTGACGGTCGGTAGGAAGCTTGAGTGGCGGTCGGTAGGATGCTGATTTATTCT
Source organism: Apostichopus parvimensis (assembly GCA_000934455.1). Lineage (NCBI taxonomy): Eukaryota > Metazoa > Echinodermata > Holothuroidea > Aspidochirotida > Stichopodidae > Apostichopus > Apostichopus parvimensis. The sequence goes on from KN884244.1 coordinate 36,509, forward strand.
GAGTGCCGGTCGGCAAGCACTAGTGGCGGTTACGCCCGACTGGCGCCGACCGGCGTGGCTACAACACTGTATGTAGATATACAGTAGTAGTGAGGGCAAGAACCCTGTTCAAATTGGTGAAAGTAGAATTTTACTTGAGGTGAGCAGAGGTCAATTTCCGAAAACATTGTATACATGATAATTGCATATGTTAACCTTGAACACATCACACTTGATATGTTCATCCCACCTGAAGAGTACAAGAACACTAGTATTTACTATGAGAGCCAAAGGTCATTTTATTTCAACAGAGGTCAAAGTCGGAAAGCTCTTTAACCGTTATAAGTAATGCCGGGATGAACGTCATGCTTGTTATGTGGGTCCATGTTTTATTTACTTAGTCAATATTTATTGTAGAGTATAGATGTAGGCTGTAAGTTTTACAAATCGTGTTACTGATATTGCCTTTTTGGTTCAATACACATTTTATCTTGGTTACCACATGACTCTTTCAGAAACTCAATTATTATCAATACCCGAAAGAACTGAACTTTTCCTCTTCTTTTAAGGACGAAAGATCAAATTTCTCTCATGTTTTTAACAACAAAGTGCATCAATACGGCCTGCAAGGGCGTCCCCGGGGGGTTGGGCAAGGGGGCACTTGCAGTGGTAAGTCACATTGTTATCACAAGTGCTACATATTCTGGGGTTTACCCTCCTGGACCAACGTAGGGGTTTTAAAATATATTCCAGTGCTTTTTGGCTTTACTGAATCACAACTCCCCCTGGACGAATTTGCCCCGGACGATTCCCCCTCAGACAATTCCCAATCCTGACAATTGCCCCCCCAGACAATTCCCATCCGGACAATTGCCAACCCTGACATTTGCCCCCCGGAAAATTCCCACTCTGTACAATTCCCAACCATGACAGTTTACCCCCGGTTAAAATCCCCCTTCTCGGAAATGTCGACGATTGATTGACAGTGGATGAAGTACAGTAAAAATGGGGTTAACCTTTAACTAACTGCAACATGTGATTTCATTTTTTCATATTGTTGTTGTGTCCCCACTGAAGCATTTAAAGAAATTGTTCGAAGCCCCGCCCACTCATGAATATTAATGCAATTGGCACCACCAACAATAGGGACCATCTACTCACTATGGGTAATCCACCATCCAAGTATGGGAATGATCAATCCTTGCATCATTGACTTAGAGTGATTGCGAGCAACAAACTTACATGTGGCATCATGAATATTAATGAGATGTGAATGGGTATTAACCTACGTATGTACCCCGTCGCCTACCAATGCCACCAAACAAGTTTAAACAAAATTGGCTATTCGGTACCAAAAACGACGGACCATCTACTCACTATGGGTAACCTACCCACCAAGTATGAGACGGATCGGATCTTGCATCATTCAGTTGTCGGGGGGGGGGGGGTTTCCAGGGGGAAATTTTCCGGGAGGGTAATTGTCCGGGGGGTAATTGTCCGGTGGGGAGTCGACCGGGTGGGAATTGTCCAGGGAGGAGTTTTCTGGGGTGGGAACTGTCTGGCGTGGGAATTATCTGTACGGGAATTTTCCGGGGGGGGGGTACTTGTCCAGCGGGAGTTGTCTGGGGGTGATTGCAGACCTGTCAAACTGTTTGACCCCAAAATAGGGAGAATAACATTTTTCAGGGCCCAAAAAATAGGGAAAATAGGGAGGTTGGTAATTTTCAACTGAAACGATATAAATACTCCTAACTTGTAGTCTACAGTACCGCTCACGTATAACTGGACATGGGTACGCGTACATGATCGTATAAAGACTTATAAACATACATTAATCTGGGAGTGACTCGAACCGGGGACCTTATGATTGAAAGGCACCGGCGTTAACCACTGAGCTAACACTCCACTGATGCTAATGCTATTAAGTATTATGCTCAATGAATAGTCGCCGAAAGCAGACTTTCCAACATTGAGGAAAATTTATGAGTGCGATCAGCGGCAGTGGGGGAGGGGTCTGTTGGAAAAGTTTTCGTATTTTTGACTGCCTAGATGCAAAATGGTGCATTCTTTTTCAGTTTCTCTGAGTAATTTTATATTGAGAATTTCATCATCATATATATATTATTGAACTCAACAAGCATGACAATTCTCAACAAAGACTTTTTTTGAATCGATGAAAGTAATCACTTGCTAACATAATTGAACATTTATATCGGAAATTGCAGCGCTTTTCTCAATCTCTAGCTAGCGTATGCGTAGGGGCACTTATCGGTTAAACAGTGGATGCTAGACGAAACCAAAAATATTTTAATTATGCCGCTAACCTGATTTTAGACCTAGGTTTATATGGATTTCGCTCCATGGTTGCACACACGGTTTTTCGGAGATTGTTTGTGGATTGCGTGTGATAAAGTGCACAAAGCGTGTGAGCGTGTGAAGGGCTGGATATGCGTGTGTCACACGCCAAATGCGTGTGACTTGGAATGTCTGCGAAAGAATTAGTGAGATGTTTGAAACAGTTTAAGACGTGATATTCACCTAGCAGCGAAGAGGACGCAGGTAAAGTGTTTGTCGGCATAGAACTTAACTGTTTTTCGTCGTATACAAATAGCCTACATGCGAACTGCACACACATGGTACGCCGCGCCGCGTATACAAACAAGTTACAACTTGTGTATATTAAACTGCGTGCATCATGGCATATGCATAGTGCACGCCGTACTACTGTACTGTATTCAGGGCTCGACCAAGGCCAACGTACATTATACAACACCTAATTGTATTCTGGTCATTTGATTGGTCAATTGCTCGTTGATTGCATGCAAAATCCGCTCTATTCCACTCTATGAAATAGAACCATGGGTTATACTTTTTTGGTAGCACTTTTTTCAATGGTAAGAGAGCAGAGAAACCTGTCTGTTCAAAACAATCTGTTGCATGAGTGCATTTTACCCATCTTAATACAACAGTGAGTTACACACACCGACGGTAGTGTTTGAAGGTGTTGTATAAAACAAATAATGAATGGTTATGAGTGCAATAGTGCAAATATTTCATTCGTTGAAAGATGTAATTTGTTCCATTCAACTCGGCGAATGGTTATGAGTGCAATAGTGCAAATATTTCATTCGTTGAAAGATGTAATTTGTTCCATTCAACGAGGCGCAGAGTTGAATGGAACAAATTACATCTTTCAACGAATGAAATATTTGCACTATTGCACTCATAACCATTCATTATTTGTATAATAACGACCTTGCGTTAAATCCGAGAACTGGCAAAGCAGCCTGCTATTGGTTGAGAGTCCCGCACATGCACTGTGTCAGTCGTAACGTGTTTGTAAACAATCAATCTATTTTTAGATTAAGCATAATAAGCATATGCGAATAAGCATAGGACTAAATGTTGGCTATTTTCAGAAATGTCGCAAGTGAAACAATAAAAAACCGGGAGAATAGAATAAGAAACCGGGAGGCCGGGAGATTCGGGTAAAAACCTAAAAAAAACACACATAAAAGTAAACAACATGATACGTTTCCCTTTCGGCGTTCCATATTATTCCGAGGAACACCGCTATCAAACTAATATCTCTAAATTGCCGGAGTGAAATTCTCATCTGAGGTTCATAGTCAAGTTCAGTTTTGGTAACCGAATGGTAAGCAGCTGTCAAAAAACATGGTTAATGGGAGATTTTCTTTACCCAAAAGGTAAGTTTGTGCAGGTAATTGTTAGAATATTTTCAAGTTTCCTTGTTTTGTGATGTGTACTTGTCCAAGTCTAAAATAAGTCGTCTTGCCCTATCCTAACTAGGCCTAGTGACTGTAGATACTTTGTACGTATGGTGGTGATTATTGTGGTTTGTAGCTGAAAATGAATGAGTGGAAAGGACAGTGGTTATGATTCCAGAATTGATGAGTGCTTTGAATTCAAAAGTGTAATTTTATTTTATCATTTTGTTTTCCTCACAGGTGGAGAAACTATGATGCAGTTGGGGATGTCATTCCAGGTACTAGGTTTATAGCCTTTAAAGTACCTTTGATGGTAAGTAATTTAGTCTGCTTGGGAAGGGTGCTGTCATTTTACTGTAAAATTTGTAGGAGCATTTTCCCATTTTCATTCCTCATGGAACAGTTTGTGTGCAAAAACAGAGGTGTTGAATCAAAACAAATTTGGGTCAATCCATGCCAAATCAACAGAGGACTCCATGCTACTGTCTCATATTTAATAAGCCATTATTGATATGATATGTGTTCCCAGATGTTTCAAAGGGAGAAAATATAATTAAGAGAAGTTGAACTATATAGCAGTGTAGGATTTTCACGGTCGTCCGGTCGTCCGAGACGACTAGAAATTACGTCGGACTACCAAATCTTTCAAAATGTTGTGTGCTTGGTAGTCCTTCGGACGACCAAAAAAAATGAAGGCTTTGAAGAATTATTGAGCCTAATTATATTTCATTAAAAACGAAAGTCAATTTAATTAAATGGTTTCTGAATAACACCCAAACCATACATAGATTATTAAAAACATGCGCGATATATTAACTTTACAACATCGTTAGCAAAAATCTGTACACTAATAAAGTCGCCTAACGTTAGTTTCTCATGATAATGTAAATGTACCCAGAAAACAAATGAGACTAGTGGCTAAATGTCAGTGCAATGCATTTTGAACGGTGTTGTAACAACAGTCGATCAGACATAGGCTGAGTGAAAATGCATTGCAGGACAATAGGGGAAATCTAGCATTAACCGCTGAATTTGTGACGCAGTTATAAGATATCCATGGAATACTTTTAGTACTGCTGTTATCTTCGACCACATGGTTGCCTAACAGCACACTAAGTCAATGGGGGAAATCTAGCCTATACTGCTGAATTTGTGACGCAGTTATAAGGTATCCATGGAATACAGTAATATGTTATTAGCGAAAAAAGTTTGCGACCCGATCGAACACCAATTACGTTTATTGTATGACCTACTGTACTAATACTAGTGTAGTATCATTGACTATACTTTGTAAATGTTATACACAATATTATAGGGCAGATGGCTCAGTGTCTACTCTTAGCTTCGGTGTTTGACAGGGACGGCCAGCCCCACTCCTCCTTTCGCCCACCCTGCCGTTTCAAACAATTTTAACCCCAGCGCCCTCCTTCATCCGCCCTTGTCCTTCCCTACTCGCCAACTCCGTGGTCAATTGGACCGCAAAAAAGTTTGCAACAGAAACTACTGTGGTATGAATGCACATTTCACATTAGCAACTCTTAATGCAGAGAAAAGAAACATACTGTGAGATAAAATATCCTTTCAGGATCAGATATGTAAGCTTCCCACAAAATTCATAGATTGTCTCAACTCATAACATTTTCTGATCAAAACAATGATTAAAATATTACATGTTAGTCTCAGAAACAATTCAAGTGCATCTTCGTACCACCAGTGATTGTTGTCAAAATGTACGTAACAGATATGAGACAAGGCCTAACGTTATGATATTTGAGTGCACATATATGATAGCCTTTACCACTAACTTCGTTATCTCTACACAGGGGAAAGTAAACCTTGCAAGTAATTGTTGTTAAACAACTTAGTTCGTGTTCATTGAGCACTAAAAATGCAAGAATGTTTGCAGACAATCGGTAGGGACTATTAGCCAATCAAATCACGGGAATCTTGGTAAAGCATCATTGTCTATTTTTAGCATGAAAATCTCCGTAATGAAGTTTTGGTAACCCTGTACCTTGCGGTTGATTGTTATGATATATTTATTTTCAAACAAATTCAATGATCTGTAGGAGTAGGATAACTTTTGGTTCTTGTCAGAAGAAGTTGTGGTTTTTTAAAAGAAATAATGAAAGATGTTCATTCAAAAATGTGTTTTGTTATGTTTTCCGTTGACCTAGTTGTGAGTTTGTACTTGAGGTTTGCAAGCAATTTGAAGATTTTGCATCCCTGGCCAAAACATTGCGCCCGGACGCAGAATCCTGCGTTCGTAACAATGCTGGAATACTTTCGTTATTGCTGTTATCTTCGACCACATGGTAGCAAACACTATTTGAAAACAGAACACAGTAACATGGTTATATGCTAAACTAATAAAGCTTTGGTTGACACAATCAGATTGAGCACCAAAATGTTTTGTTTTGTATTATTTGTGTTCATTTTCAATTTTGGTGGAAAATTTGGAAGGACTACCAAGTTTTTTGCAGGACTACCAAATCTTTGAAACTGGTAGTCCTTTGGACAACCTTCTCAAATTCCTGAAAATCCAACACTGTATAGTAACAGTAAGTCATAACTATCTCTTCTACAAGAAGTAACACTACTCTTCTCAGTGTGTGGCACAACGGTATTTAAACGATTTCCTTCAAAATTTGCTTCATAACCAATACTGGGTTCAGTTTCCTTATATTGCAAGTAACAACTTGAAGGGTTGTAACTCTAATAATAAACAGCTCAGGACACGACAAGAAATACTGTCAGGAAATAATACTGTGTAGCAGCTTTGAAGGTTCTGAAACTTACCTTATAAAATGCTATGGTTCCTGTACATACTATGTGTAAAAACAAAACTGCTATATATACTTATGCATCTTTAGACTTGTATGGTAAATTGCCCATTTTGCATAGCAATTGCAATGCAATGCCAGATAAATTAATCCCTGACTGGTATGAAAACTGTAATCGTTGTTCATTCCTACTCCATTGTATGAATTATCTGCCAGTAGATCTAGTGCAATGTTTTAAATGCAAGGTTTTTTGTTTAACACATTTTGTAATATTGCCATCAATTTTCAATCCTTGTTATTTTCAGCTTCAATATTTTCATAGAAAGGGTTTAGAAAGGTAAAGTAAGATTCTACATTAAATATTTAATTAGTTTTAATTCCATTATCTGTATTAGATATATCAAGTGCTATATTTGGGTTTCATACTTTTTTACAATCCTGTTTTGTCACATTTATCTTGTAACTCGAATAGCATGAAAGCATGCTCATCTTAACTTTTGGTTGAGAGAATGGCTTTTGAACTCCTTCCCATAAATTCAGAGTATAAAAACATGATTGTGTAGTCAAAGATTCACTTTACTTCCATACTGTAGACCTCTGCTAGATTGCATACCCACACTACTGCCACTTGAGCACTGAGCAGATGCCTACAGTATGTGCTAAATCTACTTTACTTCTCTATTTACATGGGTACAGATTATTGTCTGGAACAGGCTCTTACAGTAAAAATCTTAAGTAAAATTCTTACAGTAAAATTCAGTAAAAATTCTTGAATTCAGTAAAATTCTTAAAGTAAAATTCTTACAGTAAAAACTTGATAAAGCACACTTTGATTGTAGGTTAAATTTCAGTCTATGTTTATAATTTCTTTTGCACAGAGAAATGTTCACAACCTCCGATCTACATGAAAAGTTAGGAGACAAATTGCGTTTGGTTGTTGATCTATCTTGTAAACAAGTCGGAATGTATTACAATCCAGAGGTATGTATGTAATGAAGTAACCATTAACACAGTATTGCAGTATAACTGTTAAATTATGTATTATTAGGTATCAACTCCCCATGGTAGTTATTGCAATTAGTCTTTAATTGCAGAGGTCGCTATATAATTTCCCATCAAAGTTATTGCAATCGGCATTAAATTAATGACATGCATGAAAATTTTAAGTGTGCATGCATGACTTCTACGTTTAATAGAGTCAAACTGCTCTGTTATGATTTCTATCACTTTGGTAGAATAATGTATACATGCAGACCAGTAGTTCAACCTGACAAAACATTGTTTCTGTTGTTATATTACCTCCATGCGTAACTTAAATATATATCAGTCACATACTGTGTTTTTAAGATGCTCCATTATATTTAATACTTGCTATACATATTATAGGACTTGGAGAAAAATGGAATACGCTATGAGAAACTGCGAGTTGAAGGAAAGAAGGTGCCGAGTGAGCACATAATCAAAAGGTAAGGAGGAGGTTTAAATGGTTACACTAATGAGAGAGTGGTATATCATCATATTTACCGGTGCTGTGGCCGAGTGGATAAAGGCAGTGGGGTTTGAAGCAATGAGGCTTAGCAATTGGGAGGTTCAGGGTTCGATACCCGGCCGGGTCAAAGTAAGGTGGGTTTTACATCCAAGAGGAATCTAAGGTTTTCCCATCTGAAATGACTTTCTAAATTGAAAAAGAATTCCACGTTTGATTTAAAATGTTGAATTGTTGGTTATACAGAGTATAATATCAGGTTTAACACGTTAGTAATGTTGTGTTGATGATCTGAGAGTTTATGTGGGTTATCTTGCCTGTTTTAAATTACTATGTTATGCTTAGTGGGTTACCCCTTGCAGTTTGGTCGTTTCAGCGAGATGTGGTCAAGTTGTTAGGCATACGTGAGTTAAGGCGTTTGCAGGGCATGCAGGTTATAAATGGTAGTGGTGTTAGGGAGGGGTAGTCTCCCCACTGAATAGAGGAAGACTACTCCTAGGATAGGGATTCACTTTGGGAGGGGAGGTATTCTCATGAGAAGGTCATTGGCCGGAGGGTGAGAGCGCACAGTGTTAAAGGGTTACCAGTTCACTCTAGACACGGTACATCAAGAGTGCTGAGGCTGTGAGGAGACAGATAAGTCACTCGTAAATGTCCAAACCCGGCAAGTTTTTGAAATGTTACAGTTTCACACAAAAATGAGACAAAAGAGAGTATCTATGTGAAAACTCTAATGTAGTCATTTATCATTAAAGTAAACTTTGTTTTTGTGCAGATTTAAACGTATCGTGACAGAATTTGAGAAAGTGCAACCAAGAGGTGAGTCAATGACAACAATGAACAGTAATGTGTCCTTTGGATCCCATGTGTACCTGAGTTATTCCACTGCATTTGATTCCTTGCCAGAGGGCAAAAGGAATCTATGCGATGGTGATGGCGTGTGTATGTGAGACGCCTTGGCTTGTAAACTCAAAAAACTAAATGGTGGGTGAACTTTATAGTTGGTATGTGGAATTGTGGATGCACCTTAATGAGCAGAAGGGTCTTATTGTTCAAAGGTCGTTTGAGTTCGAGAGGGGTCAAAGTCTGAATACCTTGTAAACACCATAACTCAAAAATTGTAAAGTCAATGGTTACCCCTCTTTCTTCTCCTGGGTAGTAAGTCCTTAAAAGTTACTGTAAGTTTCAGCATGCTATTGTAGCTGTCCCCAAATTTAAGTTAGTGATTTATCTTGAGAATGCTTTAATTTTTACATTTTATTTCAGATTATTACATTGGAGTACACTGTACTCATGGTGTGAACAGAACTGGCTATGTTATATGTAGGTAAGGTTACGAGAAGCCCTTAATGAAACACACTGTGAACGTTTGTTGTTGCTTACCTGGATGTCATTTCAGATAATAAGATGAATGTTTGTATGTCTTCAGTCTTCATGTCATGGAAGTCATGTTGAAAATACTATGGCTTACTCGTTTTGTTATGTTTTTTTCTTCTTTTATTGGTTGGAGTAAGAACTGTATGTTTTTACATTTATTTGAAAAGTCTACTTTGCAAAAAGGGGAAGCACCAATACATTGCATAACTCTATAAAGGTTAATACCTGGGCAGATGGGGTAACATATAAATAATTATATACACGTACATATTTCTGCGTAAAGACTTCTTTCCTTGGACTATATTGTGATTACAATGCTTATCTTAATTAAGTCTAACTGAATAGTTGCAACAATTCATCTCCAAGAATGAATATGCAAAATTGGGATATCTTTAAATGTATTGAAATTAAACAATTAAAAGTTGTCTGTGATCACATTTAATTAATTAAGAAGCTGATTATTATGAGTTAGTACTAATCATTTTGTACAATGAGCTACTGATCACTGACATAGTTTAGTTTCCTTCACTCTTTTCAATAAACTCTTGATTTTGTTTCCATGGTGACAGGTACATGATCGAACAGTTGAGTAAAACCACTGATGAAGCCTTGAGAGGTCAGTTCCATCTACATCAGCATTCTTCATGCATTATTAATATTTTTTGGTTTTATATTCTCCCACGGTAGGTCAGGTTATTTTTAACCCATTAAAAATTAGTTTTCACTGACCGTAGAAGATTATCATACAAAGTAAAGTGTTTGAAGACCATATACCATGATGATGTCACAACCCAGCAGCTGGTATCCACTTCCTGGAGTGATGTCAAATTAGCCAGTGAGAAATAGATAACATTCAATCGACCATATCTCGGGTTTGAGACAAACTATTGAGATATTAGTTTTCAACCAACAGTGTGGAATATAGTTCTCTAAGATTACTGGTAAATTGTCTGCAGCCAAGCAATCCCATTAATTGAATACTTGTTTAACCTCCTTTTCATATTGGCTAGTTTAACCACTCTGAGAATCTTAATTCTGAAACTTGTATCCACTTCATACTTGGAATGTGGATTCACATTACTAAGTGCAACATATAAGAATCTTGTAAGCACATCGGTACTCTAATGAAAGGTGGCAAGGGATCACTTATGAGTCTTTCAATTTTGTATCTTCAACAGCATTTAAAGCTGGTAGAGGATATCCACTGGAAAGAGAAAATTACATTGAAGCATTGCATAAATTTGAAAAGTAAGTACAACCTTTTGTTTTTCAACTTTGAAGTCTTGCATGCTTTTATAGACATACATCTTTTTCCCTTGACGTTATAAATATTGCAATGAAGAAGACGTGAGTAAGAATTCAACATTTTGGGAAAGAGCAAGTGAATTTTCGGGGAACAGAGTTGATACAAAAGTATTTGCTTGGACCATCTGTTAAAGCACAGTGCATGCGTCTGATCAGGCTGTTCAAGCCAAATATTTTCTTTTTTTGCAATAGCTTTTTGAAATTTCCACTGTCAAATTCTGTTCATTATTTCCCTACACGATAAGATTTGTAAACATAACAGTAGGATTTTAGAAGGTAGATGACAGCAATCAAATCAAGTTTGGAAGTCTTTCACAAACATAATTGCTTACCAGATTGTAGAGATATGTGCATGATCTGATATTCTCATATTTTTCACCCGTAGAAAACATTTAGAGGATGACGCTTCAACTCCAAGACCAGCAAGTAATCATTTTCAAGGCCTGGGAAGTGCCATTTCCAGCGATCTGGGAGGCATTTTTGGCCAAAATTTTCTTTTAAGCTTCGCGCCAACTCATGGTGGCGCTACGCTTAGATAGTTTGCCTACAAGCTTTGCCTCTCCCTTAGCAAAATACTCGCTACGCGCCTGTCTAATCGTGTCACAATTTGTTACTAAATATCACCAAAAAAACGTCACAGACTTTCTTCAAAAGTAGTTTTTACTTTTTTTTTTCAAAATGAATTAGCTAGACGGAAAGCATCCGTAATGAAATTTGGTTTGCCGATAAAAAAGGAAAATAGCATTGCATTTAGTGAAATATCTCATGACGTCATTCAATGCATAACATGATGAACAAATAACAAGTGGTAATCCGCTAATCTGTATCCCGTTGTTGATATCGATGTGATGCTATTCCTAAACGCTTTAGAATCTTGTGTTTTTGCATTAAATCCATGGATGCCTTGTCAACTAACGGCTGAAATCCTTTGGCCAGGCACAAAACTTGGTACAGATGTCTAACTGTGTCATTTCTTTAATACTGTAATTATTTGTCTAGCATTAGAAGATCAGGCTATAGTTACTTAATGTTATTGAAAGGTCTTGTGGAATGTATTCCCTTCTAAGGTCCAAAATGTAAATTATTTCAGTAAATTAACAAAAAACTGAGCACTATCTTCATTGCATACGTGTGACCTCCTTCAAATGTTACTCAATTGCCCCTTATTTGCATATAAATCAAAGGACATCATTATCCATTGCTACAGAGCTTGGGCTGTTATTAGAGCATGTAAATGGATCAGACAGCCTAACACTTCCTATATTCATTCACATTCAAGCCTTCATACTAATTTTCTTTTCTTTTTTTCGGCTTCTATTCCAATGCCTCATGTGCCTGCTCCTATAGTATTGTAATTTAAGGAGAGAAGACATGTTGATGAGTAGTACTATCGATTAATTCCCTCCAAAACTAGATTAAAAAATACTGCATATTTTGTCTCATTGCATGAGAAGATGATTTTGGAGATGATTGAGAAAGTGTTCTTTGTGTAGTTGCAAAATGTTTCAGTAGTGGATTGTGCTATTTCTGCATAGAACTGATGACTTGAAGGATGAGGCACATAGACCATAAAAACACTGCTATCAGTCTACCATTTTATATCTACACTTTTAACTTTTGGCAAATAACCCTTTAAATAGTTGAAGGCTGTCAATTAAAGTGACTTGACTATCTAGTCTACACAGATTAACAGCTCAGTTCCTCAGATCAACACAAACCTTAATTGGAAACCATAACACTAGCCTTGAAGAAGCATTCCAGAGATTTAGTATATTTTATATATTATATATTAGTAAATATCATAATCTTGGGCAGGGCAATTGTTATAGTTCAATACTAGTACCCACAGTTTTCTTTTTTCTTAAACTTTGATATATCAAGACTAAAATTCTGCTTGTATAGTCATCCTTAAAGCATAATGATACTTAGCTTTCCTCAAAGTTCTGTGTATGAAGCAAGGTAATTTAGAAGTTAAAGAGTCATGCATTTTGACAAATGCCTAATGCTATGCTCGTCTTAGGACCTTGTGTGATATGCTGCTGCCTTCTGAATTCTTATCCACCATACTAAGGGTGGTGCTTTCACTTTAGCCCTACATAGAGATAAATCTTGTTTAAACACTGACCAGGTAGTTCATACCTAAACCAAGGAGCCCTAGCCTTAACAGCTGCACATCTTTGGAGAGAACAAGTTGGATAGGAATGTTCATGGACAGACCTAGTGCATGTATGATGGTGCAGTGCTTTATATTTTGTGGTGTAGCCTTGTACAAAATTACAGCCAACTATTGCTCATTTCTGAACTACTTAAATTTTATGCAATTATACCCCAGCAAATCCTGTAAAGAATTCTGCAGCCACAGAATTGTGCTTAGTTCCATAAGGTCTTTTTACCGGTATATACAAGGCATCGTTCACTCTCTCTCTCTTGCAACTTTCACATGCTGTTTGACCCATTCCTGTCCTCTTTGCATTTCAAGAAATTTGATTCAGCTTTGTCCTCTAGTTATAAATTTTTTGAATGCTTTTCCTGTGCAAGAAGATGAAGCTGTTAGTAGTGGGCAATTCAGGGAATAATTTCAAGGCAATCATCCATTTGCTCCCTTTGTTCCTTGTATGATAGATGATATGAAATTTGACTATATATTACATCCATCGATGGTGTGCCACGTAGTAGTGTGGATGTGACACAGCTGCCTCTGTGTATCTAGCTGCCCACTACACACAGATTTGTAAACAGTGAATATTTACACAGAGGTTACTCTAGTTCTGTTTAGAGAGCATTGTCAAAAATCATTACCTTTTATGCCTTTTGCTCATTTAATTTTTGCAGACGATCTATTTGCAATATCAATGTCATATTTTTCTGATCTCGCAAATCTTTTTAGCTATAACCCACCTAGAATAAAGAGCTGATATTATCCAACACGTGTAATAGTGTGATTCTCCACACTGTCCATCTGAATTGAGCTCATTGAATAATCTTTTTTTGGTTGAGATGTAACTGGAAGTGGCATGCTGTAGTAAAACTACTGGTTTTGGAACCTGTGAGAAGGTGTTTCCTTTCTCCAAAGAAGCCATTAATATAAAAGCGTTTTGCCTTTCCTTTGATTTGAAAATGGGGAGGTTCCCGAGTTTACTTTCTTTCTGCTTCAACTAAATTACAACAGTCTATGTATGACAAGAGGCCAGAAGCATTTTTGTTGAATTGTCAGTGCCAAAGCTTTCAGTGATTTCGCTGTTGTTGATAATGAACATCTACACAGTAACACTAGTAACTGGTGTCAAACTACAAGTTCAATTGTCATCATGTAATGAGTTATTCTACCTATTAGCAAAGGTGGAGAGTAGACATGAAAAATGATAAAATGTATGACCTGCACCATTGTGCTGGATTGAAGGGTCAAACCTCCATACATGATGTCCACAAAATGGTGATATTGCTGTGTTGTATTGAAGCGTTGTGAATAGTTGCTATGTAGGAGTCAAAGAGAAACTATACTGTAAGAGTGATTGCTCTGGAGTATAAACTATGAAGCAACAGTTAACAAGTAGCATCATCTTACAATGGGTGAGTTTGCTAAAGTTTGAGGAGTATCTGTTGGTCACTCAGCCTCTCTAGTCTAGTATGGAACTTAAAAATTGTACATTCTGGAAGGGGGATGTTCATTCCAACATTGGTATGTTGAAAGATGAATTTTCCATAACATCTCGAGGATATCTTTTCGGCTGTGATGCTTATTAAAACTGTGTTGGATGTGTTCACAGATTCAGATATGTTGCTAAATAATTCTTGTCACAATGATTTGTTGTTGTTTTGGTTTTGCAGGAATGCTCGTGTTGTGAAGGACATGAACACTGGACACTCCAAAGGATATGGATTTGTTGAGTTTGCCAGAGAATCAGTAAGTTAATGTACAGAGCCATTTAGTTTTATAAGCACTTTCAGTTTGGCTTAAATTATTACGTTCATTATGAAACTTTTACTTATTCTTTTAAACTTCACACATAAGAAGTATTAAATTCACACTAAACTTTTTCTAAGAGTGAATTATACAAAAACCTGAAAGTGTCAATTTAAAAAAAAAGGTGAAAGTAAAGGAAAAGTGATAGCATTTAAATTCCCGAGATACTGAAGGCTGAAAACCTTGCAAACCTTTAAATGCACAAAGGTAAGATGTGACGAGGAATCTGTTGGCTGTTTGGTTTATTCTTTGTCAGAGGAAACAGAAATCTATGTAATGGTAGAAGATGTTATGTAGAGGTCATGTGAGGTCAGTAGAGTTCAAAGACTGACAAGCTTGTAAACTCAATAACTTTAAGAGCAAGTTTGGATAAGCTTCATTCTCACTTGTGGATCCATCTGGGTGATTCAAGAACTGTATGGTTTTATGCAGAGGTAATTTGAGGTCACCAGAAGACGATGTTTAAAAATCTTGTAAACTTGATAACTTAAACAGCAACATTTGGATGAATTTCATGCTTGGAATGTAGATACACCTTAGTAAGCACAAGAACATGATTTTGTTCGTAGAGATCAAAGGTCACCAGATGTCACTGTAACGTATTGGGTATTCCAGTTGAGAATAATGAAACGAGATGGTTCTAAGTGCAACGTGGTTTATTTTTAAGTCATGAACTGGAGGGTGCATCCTGATATTACGGGATGCTACACTCCTCCTTCCTTATCAATATGTCTCTTTTTTTTTCTGATCAGTCACTTCTTTTTCTTTTTCTTTTTTTTTAAGAACACAACAAAAACAACTCAACAATATTTACAAATCCAAGATCTGTCTTGGCTTAATCACTCTACTGGAACGGCGTAGTGCAATGGGTCTGTTTGGAGTGGGGTAAAGGTTTATAGGAAGAACCTCTGAAATGGAGGTATTAGTCTGCTGTGGACTATTTTCTCTTGTTTGTGAAGTAGCCGAAGAAGTTGCATTTGACAACATTCAACGAGGAGTGGTTACCACACTTGGAACAAACTCATGCACAAGGTCGTTTCCAGCTTCAGGTTGATTGAATACACTCTTGTTTAATGGTAACATCTGATCAATGTGTGTGTATCGCATTTTACCTGATCCTTGTATGTGAACCAAATAAGTATGGGATCCGCAGATCTTGACAATTTTACCAGGTAGCCATCTGACCTTCTGATTTTGGTGGTTTTTTACTCTAACACAATCATCAATATCAAATGTGCGCCTCTGAACTCTCCCCTCATCGTGATAAAACTTTTGTTTCTCTTGCTTTCCCTTTACAACTTGTTGTAAGTTAGGTTTCAGTAGAGATAATCTGTTTCTAGGATGTCTCTTTAGAAAAAGCTCGGCCGGGGTACGTCCAGTGGTTGAATGAGGTACATTTCGATAACTGAACAAGAAATTTGCTAGTTTGTGTGAAACACTCATGGCTGATTTGGTAGGATCAAGCTTAAATTTGATTAGAGCTCTCTTTACGGTTTGCACAGTACGTTCCGCAGCACCATTCGAGGCAGGATGGTATGGCGGAACCCTGGAATGTTTAATTCCATTACTTAGCATGAAATTACGGAATGCTTCAGAGGTAAACTGTGGTCCGTTGTCAGACACTATTTCCTCTGGGAGACCGTAGGACGCAAATAAGTTACGCAACACCTCTATGGTCTTTGTAGTGGTTGTTTGATACATGGGGATTGCTTCAAC
This sequence comes from Apostichopus parvimensis, assembly GCA_000934455.1. Lineage (NCBI taxonomy): Eukaryota > Metazoa > Echinodermata > Holothuroidea > Aspidochirotida > Stichopodidae > Apostichopus > Apostichopus parvimensis. The sequence goes on from KN884244.1 coordinate 52,847, forward strand.
CCATTTGGAATAACTATCAACTAAGATAAACAGATGTTGACTATCCAACTCAGCAAAGTCAATATGCAAGCGCTGCCAGACTCTAGTTGGCCATTCCCATGTTTGTAGTGGGGCTACTGGGATGCAAATTTTACAAGACCTAACAACTCCCTCAATAGCGCCATCCAGACTAGGCCACCACAGATAGCTACGGGCCATCCCCTTCATGCTACACATACCAAGATGTTGTTCATGTAGGCTTTCCAACAATTGCTGTCTCCACACTGGAGGAATTATTACTCTAAGCCCCCATAAGAGGCAACCATCATCAATAGATAGTTCATTCCTTCTACAGAAGTATGGCTTAAGTTCCTCTGCTTCTACATGACTGGGCCACCCAACTGCTACATAGTCATGAACCCTTGATAACACAGGGTCCTTTCTGGTGGCCTCACAAATATCTGTTGATGTGATAGGAAGATCATTTACCTGGGAGAAATGATAAATGGTCTCCTCATGCAAAGTATCATGACCCTTGTGGTTACACGGTAACCGTGACAACGCATCCGCATTGCCATGGTCCGCTGATGGACGATACTCAACATTGTAAGTATAGGCAGATAGAATTAAAGCCCGTCTTTGCATACGTGCTGCTGCCAAAGTTGGTATTGGTGATTTTGGATTCAAAATCGTTGTGAGGGGTTTGTGAGGGGTTTGACAGCAATTGGAGTTGGACGACCAGTCAAAGAAATTGTTTACCATTAATACCCATTTGGGTTTGTTTCAATTTAACAGGTTACCTTTTGGCATATCGACAGCTCCAGGGATCTTTCAGGGTATCATGGATCAGATCCTTCAGGGTATTGAGGGTGTTGTGTGTTACCTTGACGATATTTTAATATCCTCCCCCTCCATGACACGTCATGAGCAAATCGTTGGTGAAGTGTTAAGTCGCTTAGAGAAATACCATATCAGGGTTAAGCCATCCAAATGTGAATGGTTATGCAGGTAGCTGATATGGACAGCCCTGATAAGTAATTTGTGCCATCCACTTTCCCAAGACAGGAATTCCCTCGCCACTGTATGTACGGAGTTTAATCGCAGTATTCTGTAAAGGCCCCTGACAATTTCGTTGATACCAATCCTCCGATATCAAGGATACTGCAGCACCGGTGTCTAATTCCATGCGAAGCGGTTTATTACCAGCATGCAGGTCAACATACACTCTGTCTTTCTTTGCACCGGTTGAAAAATTTATGGTGTAAATTTCAACATTTTCAGATAGGCCTAAGTCAATTGGGCTGCAGGTACTACTACAATTATCATCTTCAAGCATTTGTACCGGGTATGTGGATCTTTGAGCTTGCCTTTCGTTCTGTTTGGCCTTTTTACGACAGGCCTTGGCGATGTGTCCCACCTTTTTGCAATAGAAACAGGACTGTTCCTTAAAAGGGCATTCCTCTGGGCATGGTTAGGGTCTGTACAACGATAACAAAATTGTCCTTGACCCCTCTTATTTTCCGATTTCCTAGCGTTATTTTGTTTGTGACTTTGAAATTTCCCATATCCCACCTTTATTTTATTAACCTGGGGTTGTTCATTCACAGGGCGTGATTGTGGTTGATCCTGGAATTCAAGTGTTTGTTTGGTGGCTAGCTCCATTGCGTTGGCTATTTCAGTCGCTTTTTGAAGTGTAAGTCGTGTCACAGATAGCAACCTCCTTTGAATCTGCTGATTGTTGATCCCACAAACAAGGCGATCCCTTAGGGCTTCATCAAGAAAGTTCCCAAATTCACAAGTAGTTGCTAACTTCTTAATTTCCACCAAATAGGCCGAAATATTTTCACTATCACGTTGATCACGCTTATGAAATTTAAATCTCTCTGCTATTGTCAGTGGTTTCGGTGAAAAGTGATCCTCTAACATGGCCGTCAACTCGACTAAAGACTTCTCGTCTGGTTTCGTCGGTGACGATAGCGATTTTAACAACGCATAGGCTACCGGACCTACCACGGTGAGGAAAGTACTCACGGCTCTGTCATCGCGTATGTTATTAGCCTGGAAGAATAACGCTAGGCGTTCGAGGTAACACTCGACATCCTCCTGTCCTTCTCTAAACTCGCCAATTTGGCCAATCGTTGCTGCCATCGATTCGTATTAAGGTTCCTGAGTACCGGAGCGGAACTACTATATCGTTATTTCTCGAAAAAAATTATCCTATTCTCGTCGCCAGTGTAACGTATTGGGTATTCCAGATGAGAATAATGAAACGAGATGGTTCTAAGTGCAACGTGGTTTATTTTTAAGTCATGAACTGGAGGGTGCATCCTGATATTACGGGATGCTACAGTCACAGTCTGAAAATGTGTAAACTTGATAACTTGAAAAGGCAATAATCGGATGAGGTTGATACTCAGCATGTTGATTAACCTTAGTGACTGAAAAGTCCTATTGTTTTGTAGAGCTCAAAGGTCATTTTGGGGTCAAAGTTTGAAAATCTAGTAAACTCAGTAACTGCAAAATTAATACTTTGATGTAATGCATACCTAGCATTGGGGATCCATAATTATTCCGTACAAGAACCTGTTTTTGTTGTTGTAGAGGACCAAGGTCAGTTGAGGTCAGTAACTTAAAAAACAAAGCTTGTATGAAGTTCATCTGGCTTTGTGGATTCAGCTTGATAAGTAAAAGAACCCTGTTGTTTGCTGTAGAGGTCAAAGGTCACTTGAGAACATCTGATAGTAAAGTCTAGAAATGTTGTAAATATGATAACTCTAAAAGTAAGTCTTGGGTATGATGTATACCGGGTATGTGTCCACTTTATTGAATGCAGGAAACCTATAGTTTAGTTTGGAAGTCAAAGGTCATGCAATGTCAGGAGGGCTCTGTATACTTGATGACGTGGTCAATTTGTAAGGAAAGCTTCTAAAGCTAAGTTTCATACTTAGTAGGTGGATTCACCTTTTTGTTTTTATGAATCTTGTTGGTTTAAGTCTATGAGTATGATAGTTGCAAATGGTATGTTTCACTACACAACATACTTGATATGTGGGTCTACCTCATTGTTTGTTGTTGTGTTTGTTGTGGCCAAAGGTTATTTGAAATTGACAGAGGTTGAAGTTTGAAGCCTTGTAAAAGTTTTACTTGGAAAGGTAAAGCTTGATTGAATATCTCTTTTTGACATATTAGGTACAACAGCCTTGGTGATTACAGTTTACTTTAAATGTTCTTATGTATATGGGGCAAGGAATCACTAAGTCTATTGACTTCCTGGCTTCTCAGGGAAGTATTGACCTTGAAGGCTGGGTATCTTAGACATCCTGTATGAGGTACCTTAAGAGCATTTGACTTGAAACCAATAATAAATGAGGACACATATATGACTTTTAAATTTTAATTGTAACTTTCATATTATCTTAGCTAAAAGCCAAACATCTCATAACTGTAAGACAAGGCAAACCCTATAAAAGCATTCAACAGTAATTTAG
>KN884244.1:56363-66647 GCA_000934455.1 Apostichopus parvimensis
AAAATACTGCATATTTTTGTCTCATTACGAGAAGATGATTTTGGAGATGATTGAGAAAGTGTTCTTTGTGTAGTTGCAAAATGTTTCCGAAGTGGATTGTGCTATTTCTGCTTAGAACTGATGATTTGAAAGATGAGGCACAAAGGCAAGTTTGATATGTTGTAGACCATAAAAACACTGCTATTAGTCTACCATTTTAAATCTACACTTTTAACTTTTGGCAAATAAACCCTTTAAATAGTTGAAGGCCGTCAATTAAAGTGACTTGACTATCTAGTCTAATACTCAGATTATTAGCTCAGTTCCTCAGATGCAACACAAACCTTAATTGGAAAACATTACACTAGCCTTAGAGAAGCATTCCAGAGATTTAGTATACTTTAAATATTATATATTAGTAAATATTGTAATTTTGGGCAGGGCAATTGTTACAGTATAGTTCACTACTAGCACCCACAGTTTTTTTATTTTTTTTTATTTGATATATATCAGACTAAAATTCTGCTTTATAGTCATCCTTTAAGCATTGTTGCCTTCTGAATTCTTATCGACCATACTAAGGGTGGTGTTTTCACTTTAGCCCTTCATAGAGATAAATCTTGTTTAAACACTGACCAGGTAGTTCATACAGCCTTACAGCTGCACATCTTTGGAGAGAACAAGTTGGATAGGAATGTTCATGGTCAGACCTAGTGAATGTATGATGGTGCAGTGCAATATATTTTGTGGTGTAGCCTTGTACAAAATTACAGTTAACTATTGCTCATTTCTGAACTACTTAAATTGTATGCAATTTTACTCCAGCAAATCCTGTAAAGAATTCTGCAGCCACAGAATTTTTTTTACAAGTACTTAGTTCCATAGGGTCTTTTTACCAGTACTATACAGCTTTAGGCCCAATGGTCATATAGGAAGCATTGCTCTACTATGCATCCATGTAGTGTGGTAGTTAGGTAATTGACCAGAGACCCAGTATTTTTAGACATATCCATGCCCTATGTTAGTTATTTGTTTCAGGACAAGGCATCGCTCTCTGTCTCTCTTGCAACTTTCACATGCTGTTTGACCCATTTCCTGTCCTCTTTGCATTTCAAGAAATTTGATTCAGCTTTGTCCTCTAGTTATAAATATTTTGAATGCTTTTCCTATTGCAAGAAGATGAAGCTGTTAGTCGTGGGCAATTCAGGGATATAATTTCAAGGCAATCATCATCCATTTGCTCCCTTTGTTCCTTGTATGATAGATGATATGAAATTTGACTATATTACATCCATCGATGGTGTGCCACGTAGTAGTGTGGATGTGACACAGCTGCCTCTGTGTATCTAGCTGTCCACTACACACAGATTTGTAAACAGTGCATATTTACATAGAGGTTACTCTAGTCCTGTTTAGAGAGCATTGTCAAAAAATCATTATCCTTTTATGCCTTTTGCTCATTTCATTTTTGCAGACGATCTATTTGCAATATCAATGTCACATTTTCTGAACTCGCAAATCTTTTTTAGCTATAACCCACCTAGAATAAAGAGCTGATATTATGCAACACATGTATTAGTGTGATCCTCCACACTGTCCCATCATGAATTGAGCTCATATGATAATCTTTATTTGGTTGAGAAATTTGTAACTGGAAGTGGCACGCTGTAGTAAAACTACTGGTGTTGGAACCTGTGAGAAGGTGTTTTCCTTTCCCCAAAGAAGCCTTTACAAAAGCATTCCTTTGCCTTTCCTTTGGTTTGAAAATGGGGAGGTTCACAAGTTTACTTTTTTCTGCTTCTACTAAATTACAACAGTCTATGTATGACAAGAGGCCAGAAGCATTTTTGTTGTATTGTTAGTGCCATAGCTTTCAGTGATTTCACTGTTGTTGATAATGAACATCTACACAGTAACACTAGTAACTGGTGTCAAACTACAAGTTCAATTGCCATCATGTAATGAGTTATTCTACCTTTTTAGCAAAGGTGGAGTCTGAGAGTAGATATGAAAAATGATAAAATGTATGACCTGCACCATTGTGCTGGATTGAAGGGTCAAACCTTCATACATGATGTCCACAAAATGGTGATATTGCTGTGTTTTATTGAAGTGTTGTGAATATATTCAAATAGAAATTATACTGTAAGAGTGATTTACTCTGGAGTATAAACTATGAAGCAACAGTTAACAAGAAGCATCATCTTACAATGGGTGAGTTTGCTAAAGTTTGAGGAGTATCTGTTGGTCACTCAATTTCTCTAGTCTAGTATGGAACTTAAAAATTGTACATTCTGGAAGGGGGATGTTCATCCCAACATTGGTATGTTGAAAGATGACTTTTCCATAACATCTCGAGGATATCTTTTCGGCTGTGATGCTTAATTTAAACTGTGTTGGATGTGTTCACAGATTCAGATATGTTGCTAATAATTCTTGTCACAATGATTTGTTGTTGTTTTGGTTTTGCAGGGATGCTCGTGTTGTGAAGGACATGAACACTGGACACTCCAAAGGATATGGATTTGTTGCGTTTGCCAGAGAATCAGTAAGTAATTGTACAGAGCCATTTAGTTTTATAAGCACTTTCAGTTTGGCCTAAATTATCACGTTCAATATGACACTTTTACTTATTCTTTTAAACTTCACACATTAGAATTAAATTCACACTAAACGTTTTCTAAGAGGGAATTATACAAAAACCTGAAAGTGTCAATTTAAAAACAAAGTGGAAGTAAAAGGAAAAGTGATAGCATTAAAATTCCGAGATACTGAAGGCTGAAAACCTTGCAAACCTTTAAATGCACAAAGGTAAGATGTGACAAGGAATCTGTTGGCTGTTTGGTTTATTCTTTGTCAGAGGAAACAGAAATATATGTAATGGTAGAAGATGTTATGTAGAGGTCATGTGAGGTCAGTAGAGTTCAAAGACTGACAAGCTTGTAAACTCAATAACTTTAAGAGCAAGTTTGGATAATTTTGGATCCATCTGGGTGATTCAAGAACTGTATGGTTTTCTGTAGAGGTATCTTGATATCACCAGAAGACGATGTTAAAAAATCTTGTTAACTTAATAACTTAAACAGCAACATTTGGATGAATTGCATGCTTGGAATATAGATACACCTTAGTAAGCACAAGAACACCATTTTTTTGTAGAGATCAAAGGTCACCAGATGTCACAGTCTGAAAATGTGTAAACTTCAAAAGGCAACACTTGGATGAGGTCGATACTCAGCATGTTGATAAACCTTAGTGACTATTTAGTGACTATTAGTAACTATAGTTATATTGTTTTGGTAGAGGTCAAAGGTCATTTTGGGGTCAAAGTTTGAAATCTAGTAAACTCAGCTACTTCAAAATTAATACTTTGATGAAATGCATACCTAGCATGAGGATCCATAATTTGGAACCTACGCCTCTTTGCTTGCACACTTGGTTGTCCAATTTGCTGGATATCAACAGCATATAAGCAAACATGTCTGCAGGAAGTTCAGCAAGGTTTTCCAAGCTCGATCAGAAGTAAGTTCTACAAAGGAGAGGAGTTAATGCTGATGAAGGAACATCATGAGTTTTGTTTATGAACTGAGCAACATATTTGTCTGAATTAACGTGCATTTTAGGAACATATACCACTGGTCAGTTTATCAAGTGATCAATATGTGTTATGAACCTACTTTTAATAAATCTTAACAATCTAAATCCTTTGCTTTGCCTTTTGCAGGATGCTGAAAATGCTATGAAGCAGATGAGTGGTGCAGTTCTGGGAGGAAAGCCTATTCGCACTAACTGGGCTTCTCGCAAGCAAAACCAGTCTAAGGGGGAAGGTGAGCAGAATGTCGTCATTAAATAGTACACAGATGTTCATTCATCTTAACATTAGACACCAGAATGAACAGTTGTGGGCTGTATGAGAGTCCACAGCCCAGTGTTAAGCAGAAGTAAGCCTGGTCTTTCAATGCAACTGTTACTCTCCCAACCTGATGGTTCTAAGCAAACTGGATAATTTCACAACTCCTCTTTCCTTGAATATTAGTTGTGATTCAAGGGTAAAGGGCTGGCCTACAATTGCTCTCACCAAATTGGCATTAGCCAACAGAATACTGTTCCAAGCCTATTGTTGCAAACATATCTCATGGGAGTAAATTATGTGTTCACCAGTCGGACGGAATATACTGTGACAATGAAAGCAATTTCTGAAATACATGATGGCATTCAGCAATTAAAAGATTTTGATAAATGTGTACATAATGTCCACACACTTTAACTGGACCTTAATCTTATGGTATTGGAGTACATACATTACAACAAAGTTACGGTGCAAAAACAAAAGAAATTCCTTCTTAATTTATGTTGCAAGTTTCTCTCAAATTTATCACACACAGCTGTATATATACAAGCAATCAAAAATTATTCCTTACCAAATTTTGTCACATTGGCAAATCAGTTTGTGTACATTAAGAAAACCAGTTTTGGCATTAAACCAGTTTCTGAATTCAGAACTGTCAAGTTCTCATTTCAGCCCAACTGAACGGCATTAGTCAACTATTATATTAACATTGTAGATGTGTGCTGACTGTTAGAAACATGAATTTGTTCAGTTATGTGTTATTATTGGGTTTATATCATTTTTGTCCACAGCTAAAGAATATAAAAGTGTGTTTGACAAGACCAGCGAAGCAAACACCACAGTTTACATCGGCAATACCCCAGACAGTTTCAGTGGTAATTCTTTCTGCTTTTTTTAATCCAAACCTTATGAGAAGATCTTACTAGACGATTCTTGAAAGTAATCTTTTAATTAATTATTATGAAGCCTCAAAATGTGGAGCCCAGTGAAGTCCAGTGTTCCACATTTTTTGGTTGAGGTTTTAAATTCAGAAGAAACTCTCTTCTTGTAAATGATAGTCAAAGCTTTAAGCCTCAGTATGCATTTCATTATGAACACAAATAAGCCGATCCATAACTCTATAATCGCTTTTGGTACTTATTGTGCAATACAGAATCACAAAATCATGATGATGTACTATTTTGGGAAAACTTTGGCCGTTTTGGCAGAGACTGAGCTACTAAAAAATTCACATCAAAACATTGGTGTCCCATCAGAACATTGATTGGATGTATGCTCAAGCAAATGTTTGGACCTCCATACATTAAACACCTAGTGCAAACCCATTGGCAACTTTGCAAGAGTGCAAACAATTTTGGCTTGATTCTAATAATATATTTGGCAAACGAGGTACATTGTGATGATTTTATAGACCAAGGAGATTGATGTATAATGAGGCTTTAACAGTACTTTGTCCATGATTTAAACTTTGTATCATTTTTATGACATCACTGTAACACCAAAAAAGGACTATATTATAGAAATTGTTGTTAACCCTATTTTTTTTACTTCTTTGTTTTCACAGAGACCGAAGTTCGAAACATGTTTGATACCTTTGGGCAGATTTTGGAAGTTAGAGTTTATCCTGACAGAAACTACGCATTTGTCAAGTAAGTGTCAGGGACCTTGAAAGTTGAAAGACCTTGCCAAGGCATACAACTTTAGGGTAGCAGATATTTCTAACCCAACATACTTTACATATAATTATCAGGATAAGAGGTCATAACTCGTACCAAAGTTTTGTTGTTGTAAATATGTGAGTGAATTAGAGAGAAAGTGGACTACGGGGATATAACTGAACGAGTGAATTAGTGGAGAAGTGGACTTCAAACATATAACTGTGTGAGTGAATTATTGGGGAAGCAGACTACAATCACTGAACTATTTGAGTTAATTAGTGGACTACACACATATAACTGTGAGTAAATTAGTGGGGAAGTTGACTTCAGTCATATAAATATGTGACTGAATTAGTGGAGAAGTGGACTTCAAACATATAACTGTGTGAGTGAATTAGTGGGAAAGTGGACTAGAATCAAAACTATTTGAGTTAATTAGTGGGGAGGTGGACTATGAACATATAACTATGTGAGTGAACTAGGGACATATAACTGTGTGAGGGGACTACAGACATATAAATGTGTGAGTGAATTAGTTAGTAAGTGGACTTCAAGCATACAACTATTTGAGTTAATTAGTGGGTAAGTGGACTACGTAAATATAACTGTGTGAGTGAACTAGGGACGATATAACTGTGTGAGTGAATTAGTGGGTAAGTGGACTTCAAGCATACAACTATGTCAGTGAATTAGTGGGGAAGTGGACTATGAACATATAACTGTTTGAGTGAATTAGTGGGTAAGTGGACTACGTACATATAACTGTGTGAGTGAACTAGGGACATATAACTGTGTGAGTGAATTAGTGGGAAGTGGACTTCAAGCATACAACTATGTCAGTGAATTAGTGGGGAAGTGGACTATGAACATATAACTGTTTGAGTGAATTAGTGGGTAAGTGGACTTCAAGCATACAACTATATCAGTGAATTAGTGGGGAAGTGGACTTCAAGCATACAATTATGTCAGTGAATTAGTGGGGTAAGTAGACTATGGACATTTAAATGTGTGAGTGAACTACATACATATATGTTGGATCCTCTGTAGCATTGTTTCATCTACCATTATTTGTTCATCCCTTCAGGTACAGTGATCATGATCAAGCTGCCCAAGCTATTGTTGGTTGTCATGGCCAGACAGTGCAGGACAGGCCCATAAGGTGTGACTGGGGTAAAGAGGACAATCAGCCAAAGGTTAGTAGCACTGCTTCAAACAAGAAAATCATATATTAAGTAACAATTTGAATAGGGTTGCACAGACGTTCTTACTACGATATTTAAATTTCAATATCAGCAGATACCGATCTGATACAGATAACAATAATTATAAGACGTATAACCTAAATGTCTGGCCATATCTGTGAACAATCCTGTATACATGAGTATGACTTGCACAAACGATGGATATTGTTGCATGCTGTGTTGCTGCTGGGGGTGATACTGGGTTATAATAGTGCCAATTTGTGTTTCGGATTGCCTTGAAATGCCACAGGAAAGTGATTGGTTTCTAGGCCATAATAGGTTTAACTTAACTCTGACAAAAGCCTGTCTGTTTTGAAGAAAAAAAAAACAATATCGGACGTGAATGACACAAATTTGACTGAAATCGACCAATACCGATAATTCATGTCGATAATCCGTGCAACATTAATTTTGTGACATTGTTAAGAGATGCTCATAAACAATAAATCTCAAGAATGGTCAGCTGTTTTGAGTGTTACTCGGCACAATGATACCCAAAGCCCAGCGATTATTCTTACAGTGTTTTTGAAATGGATTGTATGCATATTAATGAATGGGCGGGACTTACAATTAAAAATGACAAAGTTAAATTCCTTCTCAACCATTTTGGGGATAGTAACTATATATTTGGTATGGACATGATAGTTGACCATTGAAATGTTTACAGTGCCATTTTCTGATGCTGATTAAATATTCATCAGGGCCATACAACATTAATTTGGCTTAAAACAAAATCTCAGGAACTGAAAGCTGCTGTTGCTAGTTGATATGTGGCACATTGCTACTTTATGGGCTCAATTTTCACGTGCCTTCCTTAACACTTTTTCATGAGCTTAGTCATAAGAGACAACATATTTTACACTGAGATTGGAAATAATCGGAAGATTGGATTAGCAGTGGATCACATACTTGCTAATGCCTCCCCTGATAGTGAAATCTGAAACTGCATGTTGTCATGTACAGTGAGTGAATAATTGAACATTAGGTAGAAGACCTAGTTTAATCTGCTTTCTAAATGAAAATGTCACTAGCACACTCGGTATTTAACTTATAGCAGGAAATTGTAGTTTCGTTATAGCTCGGTCTATTTACTACAGTTTGTTACACTGCTTCACTATGGCTGTCTAACTGGACATGGGCACTTACTTTATTACACTGTTTAAGGGTGGTTTTCTACATTGTGGTTTGTGTTTTCAGGGCCCTGGTAGTGTTACTCAGCCTTACATGCAGCAACAGCAGCAACAACAGCAGCAACAACAGCAGCAACAAGCTTACCAACAAGCTGCATTGCTTTATAACTCCTTTTCCCAGCAGCAGACACCGTTTCAACAGCAACCTCAACAGCAGTTCAGTGGTAATCCCCCTCCAGGAATGTACAGTCAGCAGCAATATGTTGGTGGCAACCAGAGTCAGATGTACCCATATTTTGACAGGTAGGTCACTTATGGCCCATTTTATTTATAAGTACTATGATATGAATTCCATTCACGTTGCTAGATGGAACTTTGTAAAAAATCGGAGGGAACAGGTATTACAAGATATGGTAAAGTGGTTTGTCAGGATTTGTAATGACTAATAGCAATATGGATCATTTGAGCTGAAAGGTGATGCTAGTTAGTTTGGTAAACCAGATTTAATTAAACTCCTATAAGGAAAGTTTGATGCAATTGTGTAAACAGGCAATCATAGAAAGTCCTGTTCGAAGACGAGCCCTTTTCAATGGATAATGAGTGACAGCCTATTAGCAAGTCTACATTCAGTTTGCATTAGTGAGGTGGGAAGTGATGTTTTATGTATAAAAAATATCATAGCAATGCAACTAAAGAAATGCTTGAGGGATGTACATTATTATCCCAAACATCTACAACAAACTTATTATGAGGTTACTATGGTAAGAAGTAGTGATGCTTAAAAGTGGCATGGTATCTCAATTTATGAATTCTACTTTGAGTGGTTTTATACACAAAATATGTTCTTGGCAATGGGTGTAGTAACTTGTTCAGTTTGCCTATCGTTTTACTTATTGTAAACTGGAGAAGTTATGTCAAAACAAAAGCTGCTTTACAAATGGTCAATGTTGATCACTATCATATTTCATGTTTTTTTTATTTTTTTTTACAGTATGATGATGCAAACAAGTCAGTTTCCTGGGTATGGACAAGACGGTTCCCACAGCACCTTCATGGGGCAGGGATCAAATTCAGCTGCTACATCCCAGGGTGGATTTGGTTACCAGCAACAGTAGATAGAGCAATGTCATATATACCAGGTAGATTAGATTGGGTGGTGTGTGGAAAAAGGGGGGGTTCATTGACTGGTATACTAAATGACCATTTAAGGGTACAAGAAGTATTTAGTCAAAGTGAAATGTAAGTTTAAAATTTAACGGTAACCTTTGTAGATTGTGTAGTTTTTTCTTGGGTTGAAATCTTCCATTTATTAATGTTATGAACATCTGTAGTTTTGAAAAATTTAAGTAAATTTTTGCCAATGAAATCATTGCTAAAGTTCAATTGGTCTTACATGTGAGACAACAGTACTTAGTCTTTTTTTTCCCTCCTCAGGATAACTCAGCTAATGAGTTTACCTGCTGAAGTAAGCAATTCTCTTCTTAACATATTTATCATATGCTTTTAATATGTATTGTTGGCTGCTTCAGAGACTGAAATGAAGAACCGAGTCGTCATTAACTAAAATTATGGTCTCTATAACTGGCCACAAAAGCTTTTCATTACGAGTTGGTTATTTGAGGAAGATTGTTGTAGCTTCTCTAGCCCCCTATTGTATGTATAACTCAAACTCTTTCTTTTCAAATTTAAACGTCAGATTTTGTAATTTCAACAGATTTAACCATATTGTAATGTTTTTGTTTTTCATAAATGCAAATATATACTATTGTTCATTTTTGTTGTTGTTCTTCAGGTTTCCATTTTGTCAAATTCAAGTTTTTTCTTTGTCCTTTTTTTTCTCTTAATTTTTCTTTAAAGTGCTGGAAGCAATAGCACAATTGTATGACAACTTCATTTGACATTTTTCATCCAATAAAATATATCAGTCTCTTTTTTTTTTTCGTTTTTTTTTTGGACTTAAATTTTCTTCTTGATGTTCTTTTAAAATTCACCTTTACAATCATTGTAAATAAATATGTTTGGTTTTTTTCAGGTATTTCTGCAGTTCCTTCACATTCATGTTGATGTTTTTTTCCTCAATTATTGTCAAAAGGTTTACTCCATAATCTTACTTTGCATTTTATGACCACTTTCTTTGGTTTCAATTTTAATAAGTACAGTTTGATAAAGAAAAGTTTAAACAATCTTCAGAGTAACTCTTTTTGCTTCATCATTTCAAAACATTTTTAAGAAATTTTTGTCCACTTCAACATTTAAGGTTCAGAATTATTGACATTGTAAAGAATGAATGCAAGTTGTGCCTTCCTTATTAGGTGTGTAAGCAGTTGACAAGGCTGCAAAGCAATTAATCCAACATTTCACATGTTTTCTTCAAAATTTGTCACATTTGGTTCAAAGTGTTTGTACAGGTTTCTTGTTAAGTGCTA
>KN884245.1:29113-59933 GCA_000934455.1 Apostichopus parvimensis
ACCTCTCTTTTTTCCCCCTTGACAAAATCACATCACATCTGACTCGACAACGAGGTTCACCAGCCTTGCCTCCTCCTCCTGTTGTATTCACAACATCATTCACAAACTCATCGGCAAAATATAACGACATTGGCAGAAGCGTGATTGATTGGGGAGCAAACCGGTGGTCCAATGACCTACAAATCCACACCAAACAGTGGACAATCAATTCACAACATTCGCCCAAAATTCTTTCATTGGTCCTTGTTTCTCAATCGGGTTGGGCTCTTTATGTTTTTCTTCCCTCCCGTCAGCCAATTTAATCAAACATTATAACATGTTTTGTTTCAGACAGAGCTTGTTGTGTTTAAATTGTGTTGATGTGTCCTCAGAGCACCACCGGTCTTAACAAAGGTTTGCTTATGGTGACTATGCGTGATGATATCTTTTTGATGCGATTTTTCTTCTTTTGCATTATAGCCTCTTATTTTTATCTTTCTTCATCGCCACTAATCTGGCCAGACTGGTCAAACAGGAGGAGCGTGAAGTCCCGTCCGTTTTTCTATGTACATACCAGGGGGCGGATGGTCAGTGATTATGATGCGTTTCCTCTGTTGACTTGACCTCTGTCCCTATGCATATAGACATGCAGACAAAGATCAGACCAACGGCAGAGGAAAAGCCTCAAGAGAGGATCGCGGCCGTTGGTGTAGCCGATGATAGATAAGCAAACCTTGGGAGGGTCCAATCGTGATAAAAGGATCATTGGACATACCTAACCACTTGACATAAGATCCCACCATTGAGATTATCCCCTCTATATCCCAAATGTAGGGATAAAGGTCATACAACAAACTCCTGTTAGGAATATGGAGGAGCCGTTTGTGCATACGTTTCACAGATTTACAGAAATCTAGAAAATCACTGGCCTGGCCCGTCCACTGTTCGACCTGAGGAGAGAGAGAGAAACAGATACAGGTTAATAACTCAAGTGACGCCCTTTCCAGGAGGTTACTTGCCATATAAGGATATTAAAACCAGCATTTCAATTAGTCACAATTTCAACGATATTAAATCGGCCAATTTCTGAAGGAAATGCCTGATAGCCACATCCCAGAAGAAATATCTGCTAAACGCCAGTCTATTTATACAAGTCTATTGAGCTTTCAATTTAATTTGGGGAAATTTTACTACTATTTTGCTGAATAGTGACACCCCAGTAGTTAACTCATTCATTTCCTTCACCAGTTAAAAGTGTCATCACAAATAATGAAAAATCCAAAATTTGGAAATTTTTTGCACTGCCCTAAATATACTGTGATCGGTACTAACATTTCAAAGCATTCAGATTTAGATTTTCACGTATTAGACTCCCATTCATGAGTTCTGTTACATCTATAGGTTCCTTGTATTCAATAAAACATAACACAAGTGTCGAGTATGAAATCAGCCGATATATCGGCTGTTGGCATCTCACACACACAAATGTACATAGGCTTAACTGGATAGGTTACGCTAGCGTGGCTAGGGCAACAAGATGTGCCTGATATGGGTAAACAGAAGAAATGATGAGCCAATACTGAAATATTCAATGTTAAAGTCACATGCAGTATATGATATATGTTAAAGGTACATGATATCAGATCTACACACAGGGTTATGATGACATAGAGGCTTCGAAGCTTTTGATAGATATCAAAGATGAGTGAGAGTGGCTTTCAAGAATGTACTGTTATTGGTGCTAAGTGTTAACCATATATGCCATGCTAAACACATCATTACCATATATCTGCTGCTATGCTGTTTCGTTTAAAGTCCAATTTAGGTCATCTAGGTAATAATGTTCTCCAAACTATCGACTTGTGAACATCTGTACAATATATCCATAAAATTCCCCGCTCATTTGATACTGATGAAGCTTGCATTTACTTGAAATTGAAACATTTGGACAAAAGCAATCAACCGTTTGTTTCCTTGCACCCAATTAATCAACCGTCTGGTTCCTTGGACACAATTAATCAACCATCTGGTTCCTAGGACACAACTACTCAACCGTCTGTTTCCCTGGACACAACTAATCAACCGTCTGGTTCCTTGGACACAACAAATCCAACCATCTGGTTTCTTGACTTACCTTTGCTTTCTCTTCTTTTGATCTCTTTGTTTGGTGCAGAACATAAGCATTACTCTTCAACCAGTGGACCTGCTCTAACATTAACGTAGCTCTGGAACCGTGCTCGTATGGCAAATAAAACAGTTCTACGAGCAATTTCACATCATCTTCCTCCACGTTTTCCACTGTATGACGTGGATTTTCCAGAGGAATACTTGAGTCTGTCTCTTTGGAGTTTACCTCGTCTGCGATATTTTCGCTGCTCTGGTTTGGAGATGTTCCGTCGACTTGCATTGCGGACTCGAGCGGCCCTAACCCGCTGTTAGACAGCGGGGAGACTTTCCCGAGTGACTTTACCGCGACATCGTCGACTTGCATGCTGCTGGTATCAGCAGTCTTAACGACGATGGACTGGGTCGAAATGTTTGAACTCTCCTTAGTCGCTACCACCTGTGGAATCGATGTCAGAGTATCGTTGCTCGTTCCGTTACAATCCATGGGCTCTCCCGTCTCCTCAGGGGGAGGCGCCACTAAGGAGTTCATGGGATTCAGGGGTGGTTTGAAAGCCTCGCTTCCGATGCCTACCAATGTCTCTTTCACTTTCTGCAACTCCTCTGACACAGTTTCTGGCAGGGCGGGCCCGTACAACGAAGTGGTAGTTGACGTGAACGCCATGCAAGTGTTTATACTGGGCAAGGGTGGCGCCGGTTGGGGTAACAAGGTCGGTTGACTTAAGACCAACGGTGCCAAGTCCTTCCCTTGTGCATCCCTTGCTTTTCTGAAGAGTTTAACCCAGTCTGATATTGCAGCCTGACTGGCTAACGATGGGTTATATGTACCGTGATGGGCTCGTTGGTGTTGCACAACGTTTTCCCCTTCTGTTTCCAGTTTTATTTCAGCGCTGACCGTTGGATTTTCTTCGGCAGCAAGAGAGAAGTAAAAATCAATAAACAGAATACAAATTGCTATATACATACATACATACATTCACACATACATACATACATACATACATACATACATACATACATACATACATACATACATACATACATACATGCAGACATAAGAAGGTACATATGTATGAACAGGTGCATGTACATACAGATCTACACACCCACCCACCCACCTGCACAGATAAAAAGGAATTTGGAAGTTCTTATGCAGAGAATATTATTATTATTACTATTATTAGAGATATTCGTACTTGGAAAACACCTCAGATATAAGAGACAACTGATAAGTGTGATGAGGTTGTTGTACAAGCTTGCATCTGAGCTACTTACACTGTTTACAAACAAATAACAGACAACATATTCTTATTCTTTGTATGTTAATGACCTGTTCAACAAACATTCAGTTTGAGGTGTTTCAATTTTTTCAATTCTTTGGAAAATTAATTTGTCTTCAAATTAGTAGGGAACTTTTTCATTATGCTGATGTAAACAGACTCTCACCCCCTCTCGAAAATTAAGAAATGAATCACTTCTCTGCTCAGAATAGCCATAAACATAAATGTGTAAATTTTGGCCTGTTTCACATTTCTAATAAGGAATGAGATCTAACTTTCTTTGGCCTGCTGATGATAGAACCATTACCAGTCTCTACTGAAAGAAAGAGCCCATATCACAAGTGAGGTGAAAGCTGTTCATACTGTTACTTTAAGTGTGGTTGAAATATCAACTGACTCAGACACTTGCTTAAATCGGTATAGTGTTTATCTTCTCACAAATAAGTTAAAGCAACCTGTTGTGTGTGCAGAGGCTCTCACCCATTGAGTATGCATGAAATGAAGCAATCTTGTTAGTTTGTAATGTCACAAACTATGGAGAATAAACCAAAAATTAAGGGGTGGGTGGGTCCTACATGTCCCTTTCAGCTCCTGTGCTTCGATATATTTCTCGACTCACCTACAGTGGAATCCCTTGTAGTGTTATCGGTCGATCTCTCCGAGTCTCTGAACCAAGCTCCCAGTGTGTGGATGGCCATGAAGTTGGCGTTGTATTCACAGTTTGGATTCGTCAAGAAGCCATTCAGGTAAGGCCTGAGCTCGGTAGATCTACCTTGAAATGGACCTGGGGAGGAGAGAAGGCAGGACCGCATCAGCGGCTGGATGAAAGATACGTTTGCCCTTCTAAATGCAATCAAATATTCTCATCAACATTTGTACTAGCTTCAAGTATCAAAATATTCAACCGCATTGGTTTCAGTCTGTTCTCAGTTGTGCAATTAAGGTATTGTCCAAAGACTGTTTTGTGCCTGGCCAAAGGTACCTTGTGAGTTCATTACTTAGAGCTGTGTTAACATGCAGCTCAAGATATTGATATTAGTTGCATCAACAGACTCCACTGATCATAATGAGCCAATAATTAGCATTATTGATAATGCCTGGATGGAGAGAATATTACCAAATTGATAGACCTACTCGTGGTTCCCAAGCTTTTAAAACAAATGAAGTTCCACACTTTTTCAAGGCCAAAACATACTTTACAGTTTACTATGAAGCCTACACACTAATTAGGAACTAATGTTAGACTGTCTATAGTAAGTAGCATATGATCCGAACGTCGCAGAGCTTATGCCTTTGCAAACTTACGAGAAGACCTCCTCGATGGGAAATTATACATAATCCAAAAATTGCCTGGTCTATTAAGGAACTTTTAATAAAAGTTATGAAAATAAATCAATAAGGAGAATGATGTTCAAATGAGGATTTTCTCTCACTTTTTCAGACCAAACTTTCAAAATACACGACCCAGAGAAGAGGTTGCTCATTTTGCCATCCCTTTCCCCGGACACTTCCCGATTTTTAGCACCATGCCTACTTAGTCTGCTTAGTGACTTTGTGACATACCACAGTAACATGAGTTTAGTTAGCTTCTATTTCACAACTATGGCGGAACAGTTTGAAATAGTTACAGAAAGTTTCCACCAAAAGGATAGGACTATTTACTCTAGCACATCTGGGTAAGAGCAGGATTCAAAGAAATTGACCAGTTCAAAGAAGAAGAAGAAGAAGAAGAAGACTGAGTAGAACAATTCTTCACGTTTGTGAGTGTTATATATGCATAGGTTTGTGAGTACCAGATGGCTGGTAATGCAAATAATGGCACTTTCATTTATTACTAAAGGTTAATGATAGACAACAGAAGATTCCTGTAGGAGGGTGTCTTCTCATATGAATGGTGGTTGGAGGTCAACGATTCCAACATTACTTACCTAAAAATAGCCTCTTTTGGTCATAATCGTTGGCATGAATGTTGTCCCATATTATCGGTTTTCTCTTAATAGCGGCTGAAAGTTCTTTCACAGATGCTACAGTTATTTCCTTGGAAACGACTTTAGGTCCTAAAACAAGAGAGACAAACACAACGTGGTACTTGACACCTTTCTAAATGACTGAGATCTTGTCATATGTATTACAGAATACAAAATGATGATTCTTAAGGTAGACATCTTTCTACTTCAGGTGCTGTCACCCCCCCCCCAGATTTATTAGGCAAAATAACAGGTGATATTGCTATCATAGGCATAAAGAAATTTTGCCTAGCGTTCACATAAAATAATATAGGATGTACTTGAGTGAACAAATAATGCGTAACAGTCATATACAACAATAGACTCAAGCCAACATAGACTTGTTGTATAATTTAAGTTACTTCTATCTCTTTTGTGTTAACCATGCTCATTAACCTGTCAGTATTCTGTGCTTGTATCTGTCCCTTCTGTTAACTGTTACTTGTCATTCAGCCTCTGAAGAAGATCCTGTCCGGATCCAAACGTCAGGCCCACTTACGTTCACACATTCTCTAACACAGGCTCTTAAGTGGATAAGCAGTTTGCTAACAGTTTCTAAGTGCAACCGTTTGCACTAACATCATGGAAACATTACCTCTGCATCTCACACACAGAAACAATCAGTGTTAGTCTAATACAAAACAGACAATAATGTACACCTTGTCTCTCAGTATTATCTGGATTATACGTAACCATTTTAACAAATCTTGACCATCTTGATACTCCCAGGAGAAACGTCTCATCGGTGCTAGAGGAGGTACCTACCTAAAATTCAGCCATTTGCTCACCAAGACCGTAAATATCCGGACAAAAGTGCAATTTGGAAGTAAAACTCGGGAACTTTACAAAGGAGCAGTCTACATGTTCAGTACTTACCTGTCCACATGACATGAATGGCTGGCAAAAGTTTATTTCCAACTGTGGCCAAGTACTCTGATTTGCTAATCTCTGGATCTGCTCTGGTAGCGCAGTACTCTGTGGTATGGGAAACATATATGTGGTTAGTACGTGGTATGGAAATCATATAAATGTGGTGTGGGAAAAAAATATTTTAGTGTGGGAGAGAAAACAAAAAACATTTGTCTCACCTACATTTGAAGAAGATCCAACTACAGGCCTAATTAAAAACTTTCAAAACATGCCAAACCCCTTGACGTGACTATCAAAGAACTGATTCTGCTATACAATGGCAGCTTACATGTTGCTCAAAATCAAAGATATAGGACTTACACCAAGTGGGAATCAAAGACATGAGGTCTTTCACCAGCTTGGATCAGTCCTAGACCGACCATCAAATTATCCTAGATCACGCCAGTTTGTGTCTTATAATGTCAAAGCTGGTTCAGCTATTTAGTTGCCCCTTTGAGTTGAATTTGGAAATGAACTCTCTAGTAAAATGTTTGGAAATGAACTCTCTAGTAAAATGTTTCTTCTGATAACATTCGTCAACTGTTACTTATGACAGGGATGTGCTCACACCGGGCGGCGGTCGGCTGCTTTACCATTATGAAAGTATGGATGAATGCTTGGCACAGAAGTTAGGTCCTGAATAGGAAAAAGATAGCACCATTTGCCATCTAAACATACTTCATTTGCAAAAATATGTCCAAAGCGGAGAGGATACCCCCACCCCTTAGACTCCTCCCCCAGGATGTAGATCACACTACCGTACAAATCCTCCTGGAACACAAATATTCCTGAGCACATCCCTGGTATGAGGATCTACAACATTGCTTCCACAAAACTTCCAGTCATATATATGCCAAGTAGCCTGTACCTGATATATCTTTCAGGTGGTTATGCAGTATTTCTTCATTTGGACTCAGGTTTACCAAGCCAAGGTCAGAAAAGTGCTGATGCCCAGGATAAAAACTACAGCTACAGATCCAATCCACAACCTGACAAAGGTTATTTTCTCTTTCACTTCTTTCTAATGTCACTAACAAGCATCCCCTTAACTACAGCATTATGGCTACATACAACAACACAACAAGATCATACACACAACATGGTGAGACTAACCTGTTGGACAGAACAAGAAGGTGGGCTGGCCCAAGTACTGATAAACTTCATTGGAAACCGAAACTTGGGCTTGAGCAAAAGACTGGAATACTTCTTGATCTCCTAGACACATGTCCTTATCAATATCATCAAATAATAAGGCAAATGCTTCACATCCAAACTGACTCACCTGAAAAAAAGAAAAGTATGGATGCTATTCATAAACATCCTCATAGTTTAATTTTTTGTCACATGTGATATATAGCAAAGTAGCCAATTGACAATTCCATTTGATTGTGACAAACTCTATTCCCCAGTCCCTTTTGTTGTGTTATTGAGCTATGGAAGCTAACACAAGCAATGATTCTACATAGATTCACTGATGCACTGATAATATGAGTTGAACAATTAAAGGTATTGCACTGCATTAGTCGTTCATTTAACATGCATACACTCTACTGTTGAACGTATCTTTATCCTACTAGCTTCCAGAGAAAGACAAATAAACTTACTTGCTCCAACTTTCGTTTGAGACATGTGACTTCTTTGGTATTTGAAAAGGTTATATCCAAACCAGGTGAGAGTGCATACACAAAGGTGACATTGTTTTCTTTGGCCTCTTCAATAAGACTGGTAAGACGCTCTGTAATTAACAAAAGCAAGGTTTCATTAGTACAATCAGAACCCAGATGTTAAGGTTTAATTTTATGGTAAGCTACTTACACAGAACTACGAAAGATTTCTTTGTTTGGACCACAATATTCCTAGGTAACACTGCATTATCACCTAAACACACTCCTTTAACAGGATTGGCTCAACCATAAATCGTTTAACGGAATGAGGCAATCAAGTTACTTTTGCCTGAAATATGAACACACACACTCATACAGGAAGATGGTATATATATCCATGCAGCTATAGTTCTCTCCTTTATAAAAGCCAAAGCAGAATATACATCTAAGGACACAAGAGTTTACAAGTACAAGGATAGGTGTTGTAATCTTGTAGAGCTTGCAGTACACTTCATGGAATCGTATTTTGATTTACACTGCGTCCTTGTTATGTTATCGCTTTACATCATGACCAGTTGTTTTTTACTTGTAACAATTTGGAACGTATCGTATTGAAAGTCAGTATTACAATAGCTTACAAACCAGAAAACTGACAATTTTGTTGTTTCTACATATATATTTATCTACTCTTCTTTTAGAAGTATATTTAGAGCAAAAGATCTAAAAAAAAGAATCCCAAAGTCTTACCGGCTTCTTCAACAGAGTAGAGGTCTCGCCAGAACGCTCTGTGTTTACAGTCATCTTTGGGAGCATACATATATGTGTTGAGACCAGTCCGGTTCATCAAGGCAAATAGGTCTTTTCTTTGTTCCATTGTCCATGGTCGCCCGTAAAAACCTACCAAGAAAATCAATCCACCGATAAATAAACACATAAGAAACTGAAAATGCCCATTTTCATGTTCATCCCCAATGGTTGAACAAATCTCTTGAGATAAATGCATTTTCGTCTTGAATAATATGATGTTGTTGTTGGAATAAGGATTATTAAGACCAAACAATCAATGATTTATAAAATACCTCCAAATGCCAAAAAATACTGAAAGGTAAAACAATTGTTAAGATTAGCTTGAATGTATTTTGTTTGAGACTTCAAGTTTCATAAACTTCATGTTTTAAACGTAGTAATGAAAAGTAAGCCAAACTTGTATGCTAGCTAGTTTCCCAATGTGCTTTTGACAAAAGTGAAGCCAAACGATGATGTAACTTTACAAAAATATGTCTAAATCATCACTATCCAAGTAACTTATTAACTATGTTAGCTTACATAGATCTGCTAGACTGTTATTGTGTCCAATGTAAAGAATGAAGGAAGTATCCACAAGTTACTTTCAGAACTCTCTGATTGTACTTGTTATATTTGCATGAAAACACGGGATAGTATTTTAACTCATTTAAGTGAATTCTGCTATTTTCAAGCAGATTGCTTCATGGAATGTCCCTGCATGGCACAAGTTTTTTGTGAGGATACTGCCATGGTGTGGAAATCATTAAACGATAGGCCTACATTGTTTCGTAAATGAGAACGATACATCCTCCAAGCAGAATGTTTTTTGCTTGAGTCACAGTTTTGAACCATAATTACTATATTAGATGTATTATCACATAAATGCTTTGAGAACAACATATTTTCCTAACAGGCTGGTGTCACTCACGGTGGGACTTAATAAATTATTATGCGGTGGGACTTAATAAATTATTACTAACTATTAATACTTGGCTAGGCTATTTTGGAAAGAATTGTTTTTACTGGAGTTGGAGTTGGAGATGGAGATTACTGGAGATGGAGAAGATTAAACAACTTAAAGAATATCTAAAAGGTATGGTATTCAATAACTGTACCTTCTTTCTTTGGCTATGGGTAACAATAGCAAGAGCAATTGCACAATACCCCGCAACTCAGTCACACACACAGGGCTTTCTGAGAACGACAATACATTGTTTACTAGGGACTTTCGATCATAATCTGTGAGATTCAAGTGTTGCGGGTTTTCTGCAATTATGCACAATAGTGTATGTGTAGAGAAACTAGTAGGCCTAAAAAGGTTAAAGTTTGGCATAACTGATGTTATGAAGTTTGTGCTTAGGCTATGTTAGGCCTAGCCTAGACTTAATATTAACCAAATGAAAATACTGTCTTTATTACATTTGTGAAGCAATTATGCACAACATTTTGCGGTACAATACTAGTTGGATTACTAATTGTGACGGTAGAATGTGCAACAACAGTGCCATCTGCTTACAAAAGCAATTTTCTGTGGAAATTGAACGTGGTTTAGTCGCCAATTGAATTCATTGAATAAGTGTAGCCTACCGTTATATCCCTGTTCACTAAGACCAGCTAAAACTAGGCTAGCCTAGTACATGTTATTAACACAAAGGTGTGCACTGAGTGGGAGAAGTAAGACTACGCAATCAAAACAAACCTTCTATAACGCCACATAGAAATTCGTTGAACAACATTTCGTTACAATAATCAGATTGCGGAAACTTTCCTCATCTGTCTACTGCTACAAATTTGATAAATAATAAGAAGAAAGTGGATTTATGAGGTTTTGTTATGTTCGAAGTTTCCACGCTCAGTACCAACACTCAACAGCGATATATACGTGCATCGTGCAGATAAATTTAACCGTGTTAATGTACACACACACACATTCCAAAAATAACGTCTGCCAGCCAATGATTTGTGATGGAACCTGAGGCGCTAGAACCATCGACTTTGGTACTTCCTTTACACAAATGGCGAGACCTTGTCTACTCTTCCTAACCTGATTTTTCATATATAAGTAGCTTATTAGTGATTATTCGTTCAGGCCAAAGTGAAATGGATACTTAACAAATTAATGGTCGTACATTTTTCATAGGAACATAGTTATTTCACGTTACACTAAAAGCAAAATTACATGGATCGCCGCCATCTTAACATAAAACTTGCATGGAGATCAGATGTCGGGTATCTAGTACTTTTAGTGCCTCAACATTTAACCGATAAGAACTAGTATTTAATATCAGGAGATGCTCATTGCTGTTAGGCTGCTTGAGAAAACGATTCGGTGAATGATTCGAATTGTTATTGAGGACGACTTGTTTGTGTCTAAAGTTCATGTAATTTATGTGATTTCAACTCGTTCAGCTGGCAAAGAAAACTAAATCTAAGTTCTTTCGATTGTACAAGATAATTTTCAAATTAAACTATTGAAAGTGCACTACAAGTATTCGAGAACGGAAAGTTAGGTGTCATTGTTTCGGTTATGCTGGGATCAGAAGTGTATATATGGTTCGCGAGGGAGAGGAGGGTTTGACATTTTACGAGACAGAAAGTTTGTTTTCCCGGACAGAGTGTCTTATATTTCTCGTATTATCATATAGAGGGAGATCTTAGTTATACTTGAGGAGTATCCACAGTACCGGAAAGGTGCTAGCTGACCACAAGGTCAAGAGGACCACAAGATGAAGAATCTCCTATCTACCCCACTCCATCCCCCCCCCCCCCCCCCCCCCGCCCCCGCCTCGTACGTCTATGATCAATACTAACCCTCCGATTGCTGTTAATCACACGAAGATCGCTTTTAACATTTCAACAAATCAACGAAGTGAGTGGGTGATTCTTAAATTGGATTTGATTGAATTAACATATTAACATCACCTGTCATTTCTTAGGGTAGTACTAACATGACTAACTCCTTATTACGAAAACCATTTGAAATCAAACTGGAAAATATTCAAATGTCATACTTTCTCCCAGACCAACAGAAACCTTCATGAAACATTGTCCAATGAAATTAAATAAGGCTAAGCAGGCGGGACGTTATAAGCAATGAAACACATCTGTGAGATTGTGGGTTCGTTCAAGTCCTTGCCGGCTAAAGCAAAAGTAGGTTTATCTTCCAGGACAATTCACGACTTCGTCATGTGGAATGGTTTCCAAATGGTTAATGTCCTAACTGAGCTAAAGCTGTAAATTTGATAGCCACGTGGCTTGAAGTCTAAGTTATAAGCCATTCAATCATATTCTTTTACATATGTGACTGCTTAGGGCCGTAAAATCCTAAAATTAAATAATAATATGTAAAGTAAAAGAGTTGTGTATCTTCCTAACAAATTTCATGGGGTGAGGGGACGAGGAGTATGACACGGAACATATTTGTATGTTCCCCCCATCCGGCCCATCCCCACCCTTTGGCAACGTCACTATATACTCGCTTTTGAAAAGTAGCCTTGAACATTAGGTAAGCTCCAGAGACTGAGCAAAGTACAATAGGAAAACACACTGGTTTCAAATAAAATGTAACGCATTGCAAATTTGTGACTGAAGGTAGCTATGGTGTTGGAGTTACTTCCAAGTTGTGGTTTGTTGTCTGTATGAAGTTTAAAACAACATATCTTGATTGATTAAAATCAAATTGATCAAACAATGGATTACAATTAATGTTTAGGACTGGAGCCTACGTCATCATCGAATAAGCCTTAAAAAAGCATTCCAGATATACTTATCATAACTCACAGATGAATAGGCCTAACTGTAGGTCACCGGACGTGATATTACTAGAACTCAAAAGGTTCTCAATTCTTTGCAATAACCTTATATTATCTACTAAGTCATCTTTTAATACAGATATGGTCCTTGCGTATTCTTTCGCTGGAAAATAAAACGATCAACTTTCGTATGACGATCACTTCAATCTATAGGGTATATGCAAGTATCAATTCCTGTCTGGTTTTACTATTATCTGGGGTAACAATATTTGATCACGTGATCGGCAAGGTGAACCCGATAATTGCTGTGTTGCTTTAGTGATTGGCAGAGACTTCTGGCCACTGATTTTGCTCGCGGGTTTGTAAAGGCTAGTCGCCAAGTCTAGCCAATGGTAACCTCGTACTCTGTAGAGTTTTGAAGATTTCCCTTGCGATCCTGAAGAGCTGGCAAATTATCACGAATAAACCATAAATATTAGTCTCGACCATTTGTCAAGGGTTTATCCTTGCTATATAATTTCACTTCCATATAGATACTAGGATAAAGCTTATATACTTCAAAGCTGTAAGTCACCCTTGTAAATTTTGCTCGACGCTCTAGAGACGTGATCCGTCTCGGTAGCGGCGCAATTGGCCTGTGTGAAAATAAAATTGATGAGTTATTGAGAAGGCTCTCTGGGGTCAAGCAAACTCCGTTAACCCATAACGCAAAAATATAACGTATGCCTATCATTATCCGTGTTTGTATTAATGTTTGGTATACATTAATGTTATTCCTACTAGTATTTTGATCTGTTCCTTAAAGTATTTTCAACCGTCGGGATTAGAAACAAGTCAGTTCTTTAAGAGTAAATATGACGATGATTACAAAAATCGCCTCAAGTATTCTATATGCAGTTCATTTTCAACCATTCAAATCATTCTCTCCATTACGTGTTTGTTTGTATTTTTTGTCCCTTTTTCGGCGCCACAAACCGAGAAGCGATTAGTAAAGTTGGTGTTTGGGGAATACTATCCGTAAGTTTATTGACATCAAAAACGTTCCCTTGTCCATCGTTATAATTGCCTGGCTGTATAGATATACTGATAGTTTGACGGTATTCTCTGCACGTTTCAAATGTGTAGGTTGCGTTCGTGGCCTATTTAACACTTTCCTATATATCACCACTGTATATGTATATGTGGAATGTATAACGAAACAATATAACTTTGCTTATTTTCACTTAGAAAGGTTAAAATGTCTTGCTTACAGCTGATGTGCTAAAAATGATGAATATATTAAGGAATTGGAAGTTAACAAAAAAAGAACAAGAAAAAAGAAGAAGTTTGGAACAACAAACTGAGAAACTGTGCCTATATTTTAGGGGTACGAAACAGGTCAAATGAGTCCGCATCGTCCTCTGAGCTATAACAAAAACTGTAAATAATTCTGAGTGCATGCTGAGGCAGAAGCAGTGAACCCTTTTCCATCGTGTAACCCGGCGGAGTTAGTAACAAGTTCACGGTCCGATTTCATTCGATTAACAACGAGGAAAGATGACAGGGAGAGTCATGGAAAATAAGTTTTTAATTTCCAAATATTCAAATATTAATAAAGAACAACATGATAAGAAATGTTCAACAAAGTTTGAAAGAGAACATTACTTAGAGGGACGAGAGGGTGTGGAGGGGTGGGGGGGGGGGGAGGGGGGACGGCAAACTTCGCAAGAACACAAAGTTAGAAGGAGATTTTTTTCATGGTAAAGTAGGGGAGGGGGTGGGGATTGGCGGGAAGGATGTGGGTAGAACGGAATTCGTCAGTAGATATAAATTGTAGGAAATGAAAAATGAATCACCTCAAGGTTTATTGTGTCATGCATAATTAAGTTGACGAAATGACCACTAACAAGAAAGTGTCTGTGCGACGAAATTTGTGGAGTAAAGAGGGATCATTCTTATACTCACTATATGTAACGTTTCATATAGAGGGAGGTGGTGTTTTAGTTTAATCCTTGAAGGATAATCATGAGTAATACCGTATGCAAGGCGGTCAACAATTTTAATAAATTTAGCAGCTTGTGAAATGAACATACCCTCATAAAGTAATTTTTTCTCACCCAAAATAAAGGTTTCTCGGTTACAAACTAAATGATTGTGTAGGATTCATCAATGACTGCAATGGAATAGATTACCATGCAGTTTCCATTAGTATTTGCTCGGGCGAAAAGCAATGAAGCCCATCCGTGTACACGGTAAATTTGCACGTGATGTGCACTTTTATATACAAAATAATTTCCCCCACCCCCAAGAAATGTCTGCTTATTATCCAATTGCCCTCCCCTGCCATCCCCCTCCCCCACCCCCAACAATTCTTTGCCATCACTGGGTTCAGTACCGTATATAACACACTATGATTCCGCGGAACATATAACTGTGCAGGGTGGGTTGACTTTCCCTTTAATCTTCCTCTGCGGAAAAAGGGGAAGGAGGAAAGCCTGATACAGAGGGGGGGGGGGGTGGGTCGAGGTTAGCTATTAATATTTCACAGCTGTTAGGCGGGAAACAAGTGGAGACACATTATGTACAGACACAAATATACGCTTCTCGTCACGGACAGGATCCGTGACGTAACTGGGATGGCACCATGCTATGTCTGATAGTTTTGCAGTTGGTAATGTAAAGACCCTCTTTATACCAGGGCCCCAGGAAATATTTGTGGTATATAATGTGACGAAATCTGATAACACTTTCACTAGTGTTATGATCATGTCATATTGATGAGGTTTATCAGACGCAATTGGCGGCAGTGTAATCCTGCCTGTCCAGAGCTATACGGTTATGTGCTTGCCTCATCTCAGTGACCTTCAGCGGTATGTTTCTATACCTAATCAACTATATATAGCAATCGAATCCCAACCTCCTGGAATAATAACAATTTTTTCCTTTAAGTCGACAATTTAATTTCAGAGATTATTCGACGATTGTGCATACAGTTGCTTTTCAATCTTTCAAAGACATGCTTTGTTTAAATGTCGTAGTCATGACAACAAACGTTGATGTACGAGCCAACTGTTCGATTTTCGCAACAATTAACGACAAAACCTCTGTTTGAATAAACTTGAATCAACAAAACCTTTGATCTTTTTCAATACACAACTTATATAAAACTGTTAATATACATTTAGTTATAATAAATTAGATTATAAAAACTGACTTCGTGACCCTTTGATCTTAGGTAGACGGACATTTTATACGATCTTCCGTATTGTTTCGTTTCTTTTCTTTTTCTTCTTTTTGAGGTCCCGATGCGAGGTTGTCACCCCATTTGGATTCAAATAATTGGTTTCTCGAAACACTCATTACGACTTCCGAAATGCATACAGGTATAATAATTGGTGGTATTGACTGTGTGTCATCTGTTAAAGGGATAGGACTATATCATGTAAAAATTTACATTTCGACTTAATTGAAAGTAAAACCTGTTCAATAGTTGTTAACGTACATTTTGGTTACGTATATACATTTACATAATATTTTGGCAGTTTGTTTAAATTAATAATGGTGTTCGGGTGATTGAATTGAATTGAATTTATTGTCCACAATCGGAAACACAGGTCGTAAACGAAAAAAAAAGCAATAGTATAAGTATCAATAGACTGCGATACACAGACAGTAATACAAACATATATACAGCAAGTCCTACAAATGAGAAACAAATATATGACTTTGGACTGATATTTGTTTATTAACAATCACGACAGAAGAACGCGAAACGGTCGGCGGCAGTAGGGTATAGGTCTTGGAATGCCCCCAGGGCCTCTTTCGCGATACATGTATATCGCAGCAGTTCGGTATTTTGACGAACTTTCACGTCCATGGTGGTTCGCAGTGTGATGGTGCTGTGTCGAACTATACGGTTATAAGTTACAATTTGCAGTTACCTTATGTTATCTACATACAGACAAAGAGTTACAAATCTACCAAATGGAATGTTGGGTTTGGTGAAGGGAGAGCGAGGGGTGAAACTGGGACAGGGCGTGGGACCCACAAAACCTAATGCCATTATTGATTTAAAGGGTCATATTTATTGGGGGTGAAGGAAGGCGGTCTGGTCTGTTGATGTGTTTGTTTTCTTTATTAACCGTATCTGTTGCTCCTATTTTGATTCAATTAATGTCCCTTTATCCTTCACGACGCCTCTGGCCCTAACGACTCCCTGCTCTGTGCATATTATATATTATAAATGTCATTAAAACCATTGTAAGCTATAGTTATGTTACCAAACAGAACCGTTAGTTTATAATGGACCGCAATATCCTATTTGTAGATGTAATATTTATCAGTCTTACGTTCCGCTTTTGACATCGATACTATGTTACATTCCTCCGAATTTTACGTAGATAGGTGCCATTCTATAGCGTTGCAATTCGCACCTAATAAACTCTTGTAAATTGTTAACTGTCGGGAGAGAAATGAAAGGAGGCATTCCAAAGGGAAAATCACACATCAAATTGAGAGAAAATTGAACACAGCAGGAAAACAGTGGTTCAATATTTTTAAGAGGCAGTCAGCGATGTAGTGATTATCAAGATAACTTTTATTTAATATCCAAAAATGTATAATTCCAGTTAAGAAATCCAGGAAGAAAGTTTATATAGTTTGAGGGATGGTCAGTCGGTAAAATGTATACCCGAGAAGCTCAGATGGGCGACGAAGATTGGTCTCGTGGGGTGCAGGCGGTTCGTTTGGTCTTTGAGCCTACCGCTTATTTAAGTAACTGGTATTAACGGATAGGTTGATCGCATTGATGAAACTGTTACGTTAGGAGAGCTGGGTTAAATTGTTACACTATCGCTATACTAAAAACGGGGCAATTTATAAATTGCTATTTTAAAAAGGAATTATGTAGTAAACCGCAGAGTCGACGTATTATATGCACTCGATCTATTATGCATTGCCAGTACTCCCATGCATGGTCTAAATTTATCGGTCACCATCGGTATTATGTCAAGGTGGAAATTTATGATGATTTGATTCCGGAAAACAAATAGGTCACTCTTATTTTGCAAACATCATTAATTGAATAACAAAAAATAGGAAGCTGGTCGGGTAGGGGGAAGTGATGGGCGGACCAAGGTAGGAGAATTGGGGGGGGGGAAGGGGTCTGCATCAAAATGTACTTTTGATACACAATTATAATTTCTGCAAGCAACTGGACAGGATTGGAAAAGAAGTTGTAACACAAAATCATCTTTAAAAGTAAGTTTATGTGATACATAGCATATTTCTTTTAGTTGCATAATTTATTATCAATGTAACAAAACTGAAAAGACTCTAAAAATGGAATATTTGCCTTTAGCCTACATCCACGTGATATTTAAGCACCTGACGATACGAAAGCCATGTAGTTCATTTTATCACAGTAGATGCTATATATACCGTATATATATATATATGAAAACGTAATGAGATATATATATATATATATATATGTAGGACGCCCTCATTTTTGAAAGTCGGTTGGTACGGCTGCCTCGAAGTCATAGCTGGAGTGACCGAATATCTTCACCGTTTGTGATAATGATACTTGTATCAGGAACCAAAACAAACAACAATGAAATTCATATTAAAATCAATAAGGGCTTCGGTTCCTACAACGATAAGAGATGAAAAAACTAAAAAACCGCAGGGGTCCAAGAAGGAGTCATAAGCGATTGGCTTCTTTGTAACTGTTTTGGTATCTACAAGCGGCGACATGAAACGGTGAGGACGATTTAGTATCTTTGTCCTAATTTTACCCAAGCCTTCTCACGCTGCCCAAGGGGTGAACTCCCGTCTAACTATGTTAGCAATGGTGAGTACAATTCGCCTCACAGCGGGTTTCACAGGGGGGAGCTTGCCGCTATTCTTTTGATGGTGTGCCTAAGCTATCATACTAAAGTGGCTACACTAACAAACTTGTGAACTCGATACGGGATGTAACTTACTCGGTGTAACCCACAACTCTTTCCAAGTCAGTTATACATGAGGGAGCCCTGATGTATATGCTGATTCTATTTTATCATTTATCATTTTTCGAATTCACATCAGAATTAATTGATTGAGTTTTCTAATTTAAATATTGTGATGTCATTAAAGAAAACCACTAATTGCAGTTTGGAATCAATTTAAGAAAAATTAATCTGCAAATAATTCATGCGGCTAGTGGATTAAGAAAAATTAGTGATAACTTTTCACGCTAATTTATAGCCTAATGCTTCAGTAGTAAATATAAGGCAAGCGGAAATACGTTATCCCAATAGTTGTCCAGAAGAGATAAATTCCTTGAATAGGATACTCATAAAATTAGCATAATGAATATGCAAACATTGACGATGGCCACATCGCCTAAAACGACAATTGGTAATATTGGCGCAAAAGAATGTGTCTTACCTGATCTCCCAGATCCCAGAGTTATATTCCATTCTAACTACCGTCTTGCTGGTGTGAGTTACACATAAACTGACTCCAAACATGCTCTAGTTCTCGCCTACACCACTAAACATGCCGTCTTCTATGTGTTAGGCTGTATGTTGAAACGAACAAGTCACATATTACACTTACAACATCAGCGTTCATCAAAGGAGCGCAAAAGTTCAACATTTCTGTGATTAAACCACATTAATTGTCCGTATATCGTGCACAGTATACCAATTTATTATGTAATTACATCTTACTGTCAACGGGTCACTTCTGTGACGTCATGCCATGAACTTTTACTCAGCTTGACACACATTCGTTCACCGTGAATATATATAACTCAGTGCGTTCAAATTCGACTGATGATACAAATTTGTTGGGTAATTATAGGCCATTGAAAACTCGTGGTTTTCTGTTCATGAAATAACTGTGTAAGTATAGAAATATTTGTAACTTTGAATTTTTATGATGACTTTGTATAAGTTTGTGTATTAATACGCTCTATACGCATTACCGCGCACATAGCGAATGAAAGTTACTGGCAGGAACCTGTTACAGAACCGTTATGCTACTTATTATCGGTTTGGTTCAGATATATAAAAGGATGTTTTGACATCATAATAACTAAAGCATAGATCGAGTGGCAGTCTTGCTTCTATATCTAAATTACCCTTTATATTAATTTTTGTCCGGGCCATAAATAGAGGGTTATAGTCGGAATCAAAATACTGCAGAATCAACGATATTATTATAAAAATTATATACCGGCTGTATCCAATTAAAAATTTTCAATAATTTAATACATAACTATTAATACGGTATTAATTGGCACCATCTTTTCTTTTTATTACTTTCATCTAAAAAAGGTCTTTTCTCGGAAATGCATTATTGATTTTTCTAATAATATATATATATCACATACCCCACCACTATATGTCAAAAATAGCCTCTTTTTTTCGCCCTGCAGGAATATGACAAAGTGTACCCTCACGACGTGTCTAGCACTGACTGTGCCGCAGAGCTCGGCACGGGGTCAAGAGCTCCGCGAGACCGAGAATTGGAAAATATATATTTTAAAAAAATGATAAAAAAGTATCAAATATTGTAACCAAATGTGAAGCAAAAAGTGAAGTCAAAAGGCTTCTGAGTAATTTGTGGCCACTTCAAGGAGAAACGCCTTTGTTCGTTAAATTGGTTGCTACAACCTGTCATTCCTCCCGTAATTGGTTCCCGTCAACTGGGTTGGCAAGTTCGACATTTTGATACAGTATTCTTCTCCATTGCTAAGGTTCCGGAGGCGAAACATAGCCCGCTACGGGAGGGTTACGAACTTTGTTCGCCGATGTGGTTAAGCACCCCACGGGCTTAAACACCCCGTATCGACTTGTCTTTCTTGCCAAGAGGGCCCGGTGTACCGACACTCTCCACTCCGAGGTAAACGCCTCGGCGACAGTTGAGAACTTAAAGGTGTATGTAACTATTGACTAACTTATTATGTAGTATATGAAAATTGATAATATTTGATAAAAGGTTAATTTAAATCTGATTTGATAAGTTCTGTAGTGTAATTTGCAAAGTTGCAAAGTTAAAAAAATGTCAAAATAAGAAAGTTCCGTAAATATATGGACCTCTTTCTTCTTTAAAAAATTATTGGTAAAATATTCAAAAAAAAAGTCTACATACCACCCCCTTATGTTATCCTCCCCATCCCTCCTTAACTTCCACACTACATGGGGCCCAAATTGTATCTTTCTGTTTTCGTATCCGGCACAATTTGCCCTTATTTTTTCTTCGGTTTACAATTCCGAAAATGTTACACGGACTTAATAAAGTTCATCACCGGGCATGTAAATATCGATTGGCGGTGTGATGCAATATATCATTGTACAGACAGAGTATGGCTATAAATTACATTCATTTTCTAATCTTCACAAGAGACTTTTAATGATATCAATGATCATCGTAGCCCCATAAACCGAAATATACCGTCATAACACGATAAACCGAAATTACACAAGTTCATTCTTTAGCGTACAGAAATATGTCAGACAAACCCCAGCTTATTCTTTCCACACTGGTTTATTCATGGCTAAACCTACTACAGATTAAATACTGCCCCAGAGGCTTACCTTGATAGCTTTGTCTAATTCCTCGTGTTCCAGTCCCTTCACACTCCCTCTTCCCTTTAACCCTACCTACTCCCCTTCCATTTAAACCCACCCCACTCCCGCATCCATTTGAGCCCACCCCAACACCACTTTCATCATTCTACAGACACGCGTAGCTTACACTAATGGCCCTGCGTGTATACATTTCGCTTTATATCCTTATCACGGTGCCCTCGCCCCCCCCCCTTCCCCACCCTAACCTACCTAGACGAACATAGATAAACAGTTCTCGTCTGTCGATCTACATTATACCATTGTTACCTCCATGATTATACAGTTCGTGCAGCTTTTTCGTTAACTCGTTTAATTTTACCTATCGCCAACAAATGGAGGTCTATACAGGCCTTGTATACTATAGTCAATTAATGTAGCATGTTACTTTAACACTGTCAGTCACCCTGTATTTGATCTAACCCGCTGAAACCACTCGTATTATTAACCTCAAATAATCCTATTAACTTGTCAACTAAAGGGGCAATTTTGCGGCCAAGTGAGGATTGCCTGACCCTATCAGAATCCTGTCACAGTTTGTACAAAACTAGAGATGGAATAGAGTGAGAACGGGAGGGGAAAAAATACCAAAGAAAAAAGAAAAAAAAAGGAAGAAACAAAAAATGGAAAAAAAAAATAAGGAAAAAGATGAAAATCATCTCGAGTTTTGCTGGAATTTTAAAGCATTGTGACAAGTCGCGAGAGGCTTAAGGGACTTGTTTCTGATCGGTAACATTTGGTTTTAATGGAAGAATTATTGATTGCTTTGCATTATCTTTGGAGATCAGTGACACATTATGGCACAAAGGCGTATCATATTTATAATCTCATTTCCTCGATGAATCGCACGCCCGGAGAAAGTTTTAAGATATTTTCTACAGGGTATATATAAAGATATGAAATACGACAGAAAACTGAACGATAGTGTAATATCGCAATTCCCCAAAGAAAATCAGTTCAGTCCTTCTAAACGATCAAACCATATCCACATTGCATCACTATGTTTATATTATATTGATAGTATATTTTTATGGGGTGGGGGTATGGAGAGCGGGAATTAATACTACGAAGCTATTTATATGGTCGGGTCCCAGGGACAACTATGTCACCCGGCCCCTAATTTTTGAGGACTTCCTTTTTTTCTTAGTTGGCCAAAACGATGGAAATAAAAATACCTTCTCTTCAAACCACATTTCCGCGTCCCTCCTCTTATTGACCCAGGCCCAGTGGTGCCCCCCCCCCCCCATCTTGCAAAGCCTGACTTCACACCTTCTTGTCATGTATGAAAACATCTCTTTGACTAACTGTCAACAGGTTTCTGAAATGTTTATGGCCAGTGTGTTTGCAATGTACGTCACATTACCAACATGTTGTAACATTCATGTACTCGAATTACGAGGTTAGAAAACTTTTTTTAAAAAGTTGTCTTTTTTGTCCAAATTGTTGCAAAAATGTCTTTACGTTGCCAACTAGGTCAACCGCATTGCTGGATTACGTAATGGAGAGTTTTGAGAGAAAAAATTGACCTTTGACAAGGTTTATCCAACAGCGTCTTGTCTGCCCCACAAATTTACCATGTCCTTGGTGGTGGGCCACCGGCGCCTCACGTCCCAGCCAGGTCTCACTAGCAAGTTAAAAAGTGCGGGCGACGACGTAATTCGTTAAATTTTGGTCTCTTTTTTTTACATCAAATTAAAAATAGTAAAAGATATCGGGCGATTCAAGAGACGGGTAATATTTTATAAGGGTAAGTTGACTAAAAAATTAAAATGGTGCCAACGACATTTTGTAACCTTCAGTGTACGAGAAAAACGATAATGTCACGTGATGTTTACACCACTCTAAAACGCTTAAGTAAATATCAGCTTGGATACAATAAAGCCCAGTAGTCAACTTTCGACAAAGGACAGGTTGATATTGTCTGCTATGATCCTTTACAATACTGAATTGTTCTGCCACGATATTATATACAACAATAATGCATGTTTAGTGTGTGTGTTGCAGGGTTGTAAATCTTGCGTATGATTCCGACCATATATAATGGCAGCACACATTTGGAGGAGTCCCAAGAGATATTATACAGCCATTTGGCTACTCTCCGAATAAGCGACAAATAAAACATTCAAACTGATACAGAAAATCCAAGGCCTATAACATACTGTATTTCATGTAAATATTATGATCGTTTTAGATCCAAATCTCTGCAGCTTTAGATAAATTGTGTACTTCTAGGTGCGATATATTGGTAGACGAATTATATGCATGCCAGAGGGTGGGTGGGGGAGGGGGGTGGAAGGAAGAGGGTTACTGTTCAATTTATATATATAGATATATATATATATAGATATATTAATTTGATCAATAAAGTCTCATTCTGAGCAGTAATCGCCAGCTGTGATAAAATCAATACTTGACCAAACGCAAAATACAGTTGTACGCGTGCGCAAAGCTCTAGCAAGCTTCACTTCTGTGAACGTAATCCTTGTGCGTTTCCATGCTTATGGAACACCTGTTTTGCCAAACGCATGCAGCATTAGGTCGTTTCAGAGCATTATGCTTTCTTAATGCAACCACTCCGTACTACTCTATTATTACCTGTCATTATGCTGGCAAATTCAAGCGTTCATATCGAGGAGGTCTTTTCTAGAGTGAAACACGATTGCTTCAAAGTACGACAGTGATATTAAAGATGGCATACAGGTCAATAAAGTTTACCTTCATTTATAATACTACCAAAAGCAAGAATTGTTTTTTTTGGGGGGGGGGGTGGTGGTTATAGAAGCCCTTCAAAATCTGGCAATAGCTCCTTCGGGTTAATATTGGGTATATATACCCTTGGAAAGTAGCACGCCAAAAATTGGGGTCGCGTATATCGGTGAGTTTATTAACTTTGTCATATTTCTTTTGGTTCAATATGAACTATATTTACCGTTTCTTGTAAGACAACCTACTTGTGTCTAAAGCAACAATAAATTTGTTCTACATAATCGTATTCCACTAAATTAACACTAATTCAAACCATACTTGTACATTACTCATATTTCAAAGATATTTCACCCTTTCAGAGTGTCCAGCATAATCACTCTTATAGGGATGTGAATTCATCCAAATATAGCGAAAATATTACCTATAGTTTAGAGCTGCTGTTGTCCGAAGTCTCGCCGGACTTATACCTTGGGGAGGGGGGGGGGTGTCACTGCAGGTTCGATGGACCCCTCATACACAGAAACTGAAATACACAACAAACGACCAACTTTACACATCAAAGTCATTGCACGTGATTGGAACTGACCAGTTATAAATAGAAAGGTTATGTGAGTTATATATCTGAAGTACATACATGTATACTCATGTAAATACACATGCCAGCAAAAATCCAAGTAGATTTTTAGCTAAGACAGATTACAAATTTTTAATTTCATTAAATTTTAATAAAATATTTAATTATTTTATTGTTGTATGGAGAGGACCCCTTCTGAAAGGGGACGCGGGGCACATTGTGCATCTTGTCCCCCTATAAATCTGGCACTGGCTGCTTGACTGTACGTGGGTCTACATGGGTCTACACTGGGATTGATGCTAACACGAAAGGTACGGTGAAAGACGAAATACTTGAAATTTCTTATTTGCAATCTACTTTTGAGTAATATTGCTAAGCCTAGATTAGGTGAAACTGTAGACAAACGAAATTAGTAGGAGATTTTTTGTAATATAAAAACATACGTGATGTGCGCCACGATTTTAGTTTTCGATATGTCACTTTATAGTATTTCCGATATGCAGAATTTGAGAGGGGAATTGGGAGAAGGGGAGCAATTTCGGAACAGTGGGACGCCTTAAATAACATCATATCTTTAAGCTGTATGGATGTACTGGTTTCTTCCAAGTTGATTTTAAACCAAAAAAGCACCTAATAAAGGATCATTGACGTTATAAAAATGCACAAGATTTTATGAAAAAAAAAATTAATAAAACAAAAAACAAAAAACATCAACACAGAGCCATTAAGTCCGTTAGTGTACAATGTAAGCTTGAAGTGATCTAACAATTCTTAGGCAGTTTATTTAAAAGAACGTGGCAGGTCCACGGACTTCCTCGCGAATATCAGTCCGTTTTATAACCTTTGCAAGGTTCCAGCAAGTCCTTCTAGAAATAGCTACCGGCTACCCTGGACCTCTGCACGGGGAATAAACGCGCCTGCAGTCTGTACTTAATTGAAATATACTTCAGCTCCAGGCAACAGTTACCTCTCGCATTCATACAAAATACTTAAAAATCGTGGACAAAAGACCTCAAAATATGAAATATCAAACATCAAGTTTTTTTCTCTCTTTTTTTTAAGGAGTGTTCTTCGTATCTTCCTTGGAACGCGAGACCGAACGTAGCTTTGTGATTGCCGCCTTTCAATGATCAAAAATAGCATCAGCTAGCTGTACCGTATGTTATTATTTCTAATTAGAAACTGTTTCAGATCTGGCGAAAGATCTTTTTTCGTCCTCAGGGCTTACAACGATAGGTTCCTTGCGATCGAGACTCATTCTGGAAGCTGACGGCTAATCCTCCGCGAATATTTTCTCTCCATGGGACAGCATTTAATAATTACTTACATACATTCTGCACGAAGTCTCATCGCCCGTGGCAGACCACGAGCTCTTGGGGTTATAACCTTTGACCTTGGGGTCAACCAAAACTGCGAATTCCAGCTGCGTATCTGTGTACGCTGAAAACATCGTCACATTCATTCTCTTAACTTAAGTGTATTGTTATGTAAACAAATATGTTGCACATGGAAACGGCGTCCGATAGAAAGTAGTGGTCAGTCCCCTTATTATTAAATGACGGTTTTATTTGAGCTTCAATCTCAGTGGGTAGGATACAAGTTAACAAATAGACTTCTTTCTAAACCATCGGTAATTTGTCTCAAGTATTTATCTCGTGATTAACCTTGTCAACAAAACAAATGGCTTTACTTCACCACGATATTTGTCTTTTCGATGGAGTCGTGCTGTGTCAGTGTTTAACGTTAAAATTAAAATCAAATTATACATAGACTTTTACGACAAATAAACACTCAACAAATAAAGTGATAAAAATAAAAATAACGGGTAAGAATAAGCCTCGCTTAGGTGCGATGAACTATACGAAAAGGAAAGAAAGAAAGGGGGGGAACAAATATTGTGAAAAACACGACAAAGTTCATTGACTTAGTTCTTTAGTTTAAGGGTTTGAAAAGGTGACCTGATTATTTTCTTTCTACTCTGTATAAACTGGTGTTGGCCTGGCGGATTACATCTGTGTTATTATGACGGTCTCTCGGCAGTTTATTTGCATATTCACGTATAAACATACTTTCTTAATTTTACAGTAAGTTACGGATTCCTATACCTTACGTGCGACAGGGACACGACCACCATTTAATGTTAGGAGGGGCATAAGATGTAATGTCTCCCTTCGTGGTGGTTAAAGGGAAGGGACATGTGCCCTTTGAGAATTTTTTGTAAAATGGGGGCGGGGGGGGGGGGCCTAGATGGAAATGGTGCTCTAATCTGCAACTTTGAAACAAGTTTGAAGAATTTCAACTGCTTTAGGTTGTACCGTACATTCATATGTTGAGGCACCCTTGAATATACGGTGGGGGAGGGGGTATTTTCTCTAGAAATGTAGTTTTGCCTTTGACGTGCGCCTTTCTATATGTGATCTTACTTTCTTATCCCTGTCTCGTTTACTTATTAAGAAGACATCATCCCTATACCTTACATGATTGGGATGAATAAGTTACCATTCATAGCTAACGAACATCTTGCCGGCTTTGTTTGCATTCCGTCAAACATCCTCCATCATCATATCCGACCCTATCCCCACCCCATCCCACCGTATCCCTACCCCATCATATCCCAACCCCAAAGTCACATACCATTATCACAGTCAATAAATTAAAACCTTATGTACTAAGGTTGATCACAGTATTTGAAAGTGCAGTTAACTTGCAGAAAAGAAGAAGCAAAAAGACATGTTTAAATATAGTTTACGGAGTTTTGTTTGTTGACCACTCCGAGCCGACAGAAGGGATGGGGGGGGGGGCGTACTCAACGCGGGACATATGGAACATACTTTCAATGACCTTTGACATCATATCGTTAATATTGAAAGTGGTGTAATATAGTAATACGCCCAAATACGGCCGAGGAAGCAACATTAATTTACACTGATCTCTTCTGCTAATCCCAGGGAAAGGGGAGGGGTAGGGTGATTTTGCCTCAGTGAAACAGTTAACGTTTTATCATTTACCGTATAAAACTCTTAGGAATACTGGCACAAGTAACTTAGCACGTCGAAGCTGAAATACTACTGATAAAGATTTTGCATTGTTTTGGCCTTCTCCAGACTTATGTCAGGTTGCACATTAAATTTATTCTTTAATCTCCCTTTGACCAAAAGACAAATATAAATGGTATGCTACTTTCGCAGCGACGAACTACCATGATAGTACAATACCCTAAATTTCCTCTGCACTACCCCTCCAAGGCACATACAACCTATGGTATTCAATTTATGCTGCCCTACCCCCCCCCCCCCCCGCCCCTCGCGCCCCTCAGCTACAATTGTCCACATAAGTATTACGGCTTGATATGATGGAAGGTGTATGGGCACTTGACAAAACAATCTCGGCAATGACGTCAGCAACACTCGATCGACTTGTGGCAAGTCTACATTTTGGCCATCTTCGTGATGGTCCCGCCCGGCCTATCCAATAGCCACATCGCATATATTTATGTGTAACCATGGGGTAACTATATCCAATATCATTGCACGGATCGCCGAGAATGTTTTGTACATCCAAGAACAATATCTTTAAACGTCTGAGACGATGTGACATTTGGTTTGGATACTTCATACATCCATAGACATAATCTGTCATTGAGGTAAACCTCTCCATCAAAAATGCACTTAACTATTATCGACAAGTTCTAAGTCCTGGACGCCCTGATGTACAGTGATGTGCTTGGCCGCCCACAACGGTAACATACAACATCGACGAAGCGTTCTTGACATGTCTCTTTACAAATCATTGAATTAAGACGTCAAATCCCTTCTCTTCAAACATGGAATGGTCACAGCGAGAGGAAGTGAAGCCAAGCTACTGATATCACTAAATTTGTCATGGCAGCGGGCCGTCCGATAAATCCTTGAAAAGAGAGCAACAAGAATCTAATCGTTTCTCATAACCAGAATTGAAACATTAACGTGGAACCCACCCGCGTTGACTTAATTTGTAACATTACACCCAATTTGTCTCTCCGATATAGTTGGTATTGTCTGTCTGTTTTTAGTACAAAACCTAGAATTGCAACAATTTCTATTTATGTATTCTTCTTCTTCATTTTTTGTAATCTTGACCCAGTCTGTGGTTTGAGATCATAACCTCATGACCAGGTGGGGGTTCAGCGCGCACTCTGACGATCTTGTTTGGCACGCGCTGTGTTAAGCATAACCTGCCATTTAGTTAATGTATATGATAACAACATATAAATACAGAGAGATAGAGAGATGAAAAATGCAGCGTTTCGAACCTTTTCTTAGCAAAAATTTAGATTACTGAGCATATGTATGCACCCACGTGGGCACAAATCTCCTGACCTTGAATAAATTTTAATATATAGGCCTACGGAAATCAAGAATTGGCATCTGAGATTACAGGCTATACACTATGGTAACCGACTGCCACTCACTTATATAGCTGTTACCAGAGGATCACAAACTGAACGATTATCTTTTCAATATCAAAGGATTATCAACATTTCGTTTTCTCCTACTAGTTTTTA
Source organism: Apostichopus parvimensis (assembly GCA_000934455.1). Lineage (NCBI taxonomy): Eukaryota > Metazoa > Echinodermata > Holothuroidea > Aspidochirotida > Stichopodidae > Apostichopus > Apostichopus parvimensis. The sequence continues at coordinate 57,974 of KN884245.1, forward strand.
TTTCAATTTCACTTTAATTATCGTAAACAATTCTTTGCCACAAAGCCAATAAACGTATTTGTATGTTTTCCGCTCTTGAAGGAATACCACATTTCAAGTTTAATAAAACATACCTATACAAATTATATAAGGAAGAAGTAATATATGTCAGTTTTCCTTTCTATATCTATCCATAAATCATAACTGTCAATGTCTGTCTGCTTATGCAGTCATCGGCAACTGTTTCTCAAATGATTTCGGAATATTGCTTAAGTTACTAGTTTTGTCGATGAGTTGTTTCCTATTTTCCTCAGTCCAATAAAAACGAAAAGCTGTGCTATACCATGGAATCAACATTTTGTTTACGAGTTAATTGTTAAAAATCTGGAGAGAAACAACATACAGTGATGTAAAAAGTAGGATTTGTAAAACAAAAGGATTTACGGCTTATGGGTGGGGATGAAAATTTACCTGACTTGCTTGTTGTGAAGAGGTTTCCTGAGGAGGCGGTAATGTATGAGAGAAGGGGTGTGAACCTCCTTTTTATTTCTCTTATTTTCTGGAAAGATGCATTTCGGGAAAATGTTCTTCCACAGTGGTGCAATATCACACATACATCACGCGCGCTGTATATAACCTACACTGCACGCAAAGTTATTTACAAGTAAATCTATAAGCTCAGTGGGAATGCAGACGACCCCTATACCCTTACCCATACCCCTTACCCATACCCCCTTCTCTTGCTGGCTGAGTCCATCGAGTTGAGTCTAGACACTGTTATCTGCTGATCACCTGCTTGCAAAGTTCACGCCCTTTTAACTGGTAGCCTTAATACTAAGCTCCCCAGCTGTTCTTTATTCCCTTCATTGTAGACCCCCTCCCTTGGATTGGACACCTACATACCCATAAATGACTTCAAAGGATCGCGGAAAGAAAGTCTGTATTGAAAATTGTAATTTTAGTTCTTTTGCATTGTCCAAGTCATGAAATGATCATCTATAATAGTCACGTGTCCATTTCCTCATAATTCCTGTTTATTGTTTGTTCCAACAACAAAAACGGCCGGTAAATCTTTTATGATATTTATTTGTGCATATAGTCTGGATACTATTAACTGGCATATATCACTTTAAATTTCAGATGTTATCATTCACCAACAAAATCATATCCCAAAATAAGAAGGTAGAGGACTTTATTGTACCGCTCTGTCTGTCTATAGGTGTGAAATAACTCAATTGAGCATTAACAACACACAAACAAGAAACCTAACCTGGATTATACAACAGACCACAGTAAGGTTAGAGGCGCATAGGCAGATCGAATTGAAGCGAGCGGTACTTCCTCTGTCTGTTGTCATCTCAACATTCATATCATATCCCCGGGGCAAACGATGGCAAAGTAACGATTTTATTCCCGGGAGACCAAGAGGGTCCAGCCCCAATTGGTAACATTCTCGGAATCGGATAGCCGGGGAATGCCGTTGGCTTGATTGGAAGGGTTGCATCCATCTAGACAAAAAATGTGACTGAAAACACTGAAATCTGTGTCCAATGTTTTCCAGAGGATGGTATAGTAGTAAAAGGCGATTCGTGTCACCGAACCTACAAGGACAAAAAGCAAAAAGGTGACAAGGGATATCTAGATCATACCGGTTCAGTTTCTGTTGTTTATCGTCTGTCACTAGCGAAACAGAGGTACAACGTTTTCGAACGATACTGTGTTCCAGCTCTAACTTGAATTCAATTGGTGAGTTGTTGGCAGCCAATTGCATGGTTCGGTATCATCTCAGAACCAATACGAAAAGGAACCAATGTGGAAGTTGACAGTTGAGTGAAAAATGCTACACGAAGAAGAGGGAGGCGGGGGGGGGGGGGGGAAAACTGATGATCTTGTTAAAGGTCATCTTTGCCCTTAGTACTCCCCCAAAGGACTCTCATATCCCCACCCCCCCCCCCAAAAAAAAGAAGAAAAAAGGAGTTAA
>KN884245.1:86589-100887 GCA_000934455.1 Apostichopus parvimensis
CCCCCCTCCATAATTGACTCCGTCGCGGTTACTATCAAGCCCTTCATTTCTTCAGCCTTGTATGACAGCAATGCCTTACTTCAAAAGCTGTTACTCTACTCCGGTAAATTTGGATCAGGAGCAATGCTATACTGTTGAATAAAACTTTCAATTTGTTTTAAAGTTGTCCTTATCTATAAAAAAGACATTATAGTAAATTTGTAGGATATAAAGTTTTCTGTGGTGACTTAACCGTTGGTATAGCTCGATATAACGAGTCTTTTACAATATGCCTTAGTTGAAGAGCTTCCTATTACGCATGTATGGATATACCATAGATTGGTTACAATGAAACAAACTTAATAACACAACGTTAAATTCTATAGACAAGTTAAGGAAATAACTTATAAACATGGAATGTGTCAGCGCGGATAAAAGTGCATTCTTTCTTTGGGCCGGGCATTGCACTTTTACATTATCAATCACCGTGACGTCACAGTCTAATCCTTTTTTTTTTCATATTGCAAATTAACGCAACAAGAAAATAGCTCTCAATTTTTGTGCTTATGATTTGTCTACCAAAATACAACCCCTTGTCTATACCGCACCTTTCAAAACTTCATTAATAAAGACAATACAGATTTTAATGTTGAACTGACACAGTGTGGGCATATATATAGAGATATAAACTACAGTAACCGTGTAACTTTGGGTATTCATTTTAATACTGAAGGTACGGTAAGCTGATAAATTGTTCAATGCCCGTAGGAGCATGAGGGGTATAAAGTGGATGGCTGGGCTTATTAGTTAGGTCTCAACTTTTGCTCCCCCCCCCCCCCTCAATCATGTTAGTTCCTACTACTACTTGCATTATCCAAGCAATGGAGGTGAACACATTTCGCAAAGATTAATTATTAGTATGCCTATAGCAGTATCCATGTTTTTGCAGGTAACTTCGTTTAAATGTGAATACCAATGGAATGAATGAACTAAATATGTGGAAAACAGTCCTTTTAAACAAAACTTTAAAATGGTTTATTTTAAATATAGGATTTGACTGGAGACATTTCAAGTTCTAACCCTGTCGGGGTCGACATCCGGGGTTTTTTTCCTCAATAATGGTAGAAAGTTAATTTTTAATTATTTCAACAAATGAATACAGGTAATTACGGACATTTCATAGTTTCTGAATAAATTATATTATCATTATCGATTAAAAGTGTACTCCGTTTGAAAGAGAAAAAAAAACAATTATGCGCCACTACTATAGAAAACTGCATCTCGACGGCCTTGTGGTTTGCTTTTATCGCAAAGATTGTTTGACCAGTAAATGTTGAAATATCATCAAAGTTTCTGGGAATGCTAATGGAGACAACCTCAAAACTTCATGGTAAATGAAGTGTAATGTTTTGTTCTTCTATATCATATTACAAAACATAAATATTGAGAGAATTAGCTGAAATCAAACTTTGATGAAACCCGTAGACGCAAAGGACATCGACAATCGACAGCTAAGCAAACATTCCAGAATGATTTCATTGAAAGAAAAAGCCAATTGAAAATGTGCAATGATGACTTCACTGACCACCCGCTGAGTTTCAACAAAAGGTTGGACAAAAATGTAGTTTAAAACAACATGTATATACAGCAAGATATATTACATCGAAAAGAGACGAGAGGGGAGGGGTGGGTGGGGACCTGTGCTATAGGCGAGAGGTGGTGGAAGAGTGTTCAACCTGGTAAGGGGAGGGGGAACAAAATTTCAAAGGGCTGTGGGACATGAGACTTTGATTAGAAAAAGCAAACCACAAAAACATCAAAAAACGGCCCGACAATACCGTTTACATTCTGTATGCGTAAGGCTTAAGAAGCAGACACCTAATTCTACAAGGTATTGTTTTAGAATTAATTTAAAAAAAATTAGTGTTACTTAATTAAACAGTTTTCCCCTTCTGTGCAAGAATTTGTCAACCTACAGAAGAATAAAAACCTACTGACAAAAGTTTCAGTTTGTTGAATGACCTCAGTGACATGATCAAATCGTATAGGGAGAGGTTTCGATTGCCCGGGAGGGCGATGAGGAGGAAAACGGAGAAGGGGAGGGGAGGGGGGGGGGGTATTAAAAAAATTCTCGATTACGTTTCTTTCCATTTCAATGTTTAGAACCGTGTATGGTATTACACTTCAAGATTTGACTTAATAATTGTAAAACTTGAATAAAAAGAACATGAATAGTCAAATTTACAACAAAAAAAGTATATTTCAGGGGAGGAGGCCATGCTGATCTATATATGACATTAACAATGCAGTTGTTTTGGTGACCTATAGTTTTATTTAGTTCATAGTATAATTTTATTTTTCATTCAAAAAGAAATGTTGCGTTGAATCAAACCTTGTCATTGTTCCAAGTTTCAACGACTCTTCTACTCTTTTTTCAATAATCAAAGAATAAAGAAAAGTTGAACATTTTGATAGTTTCAAATTAGCATTAGGTCATAAAATTGGTTTTAATATGAAAGAAATAATTAGACGGTAGAATAATATTAGACTCGAGTACAATTATTGACGAATCACTAAATAAGATCTATCAGTTTTGTGACTGAGAAACAGGGTTTTTTTTTTGGGGGGGGGGGGGGGGGTTGGCAATCTTGTTTTAGACGTAATATTTCTGTAGAACGTTCGGAAACGTCGTGGCCACAACGCAAACGGTTGCTTTAATCCCAGACAAATTTGCCAGTTATAAGTGTGTTTTAAAGTCCAATTAATTATCACCTTTTCTGTGGAAAACCCCTGCAATTTGCTTGTTTTCTTCAGAAATGACTTTTACAAAGACTAGCAACAATGGTGACTCGTCGATGTAAAAGAAATATATCGCAAAGGAATGTAGACAATATTCTACAAACACGGAGTTTCTCACGGTATTGACAAAGGTTGCTGATCTGTTTACTAGTTAATATCAAGATTGTGACCGAGAGTGACTCTAATTTAGCCCTAACTTGGACTTGTTTACTAAATTGAATAATTGGCGGAATATTTAGGATACAAAAGCATTTTTTAAAGACAAATACTGAACTTACTTAATTACCTATGCAGACAATTTAATAGCTTGGCACAATAAGTTGAAACTGTTGTTGACAAAAAATAAAAATTAACAACAATAACGAAATAAAAGTTACAAAGACATTTTGAAAAATATCGTTCTTCGGTCTGTAGTGCTATATCTTCTGATCATTTGACTTCTCGCATTCATAATTTCATTTGTCATATTGTCTATGGGGGAAATGCTGCACGTCGATTTTATTTTTGAACCCTAACAAATATTATGACCGGAGGGGTTGAAGCCTAGGCTAATTGTAAGCACAAACAATATGTCACTATTTGTCATCGTGTTCTAAGCCGCAGACAACCCTAGTTGTTAAGAAGGCGCCATGATTCGGGGAGATCAAAGCCTTGATTCGCTGCATGAATGCTACTTTTCAATAGGCCATCACTCAAAATCGAGCAAAAGAAACCTACATAGTGCTTCGGCCTGGGGTAATTGTCCAATCACGTTACTGTATTTTTGGACGCGAGGTAGCAGTGCAGTAGTACAAGAGTCATGTGTACTGTGTGTACTCCTCCATGTCCAAACCCGTAGCGATTGTCAACTTGTAACTGTTACAATTTTTTTTCGCAAGCTCCGCGGGATACCGCGTGCCGAGGCGGACATTCAACGACTCGAGTCATATTTACGAGGCAATTGGATCCGACAGATAACTTATTGTATGAAAAAAAAACAGAGAAAAAAAATATGATTATATACGGACGGTACTTAAATTTTAAAGTAACGCCCTGTAGTGCTTACGTGTAATCCAATACTTGGCACATCTGAGTATGAATGAAGCAAGTAAAACAGTTTAAATTTAGTAAATTAGAAAGAGAGTGGTTGTTTTGTTTATCGGTTCAACACGGTCACAATATTTGAATGGTAAAGATCGACTTGCTGCCAATCAATGACGTCAGAAACTCTTGCTTGTCAATCTGTGACGTCATATTAAATTCGACTGCCATTGTCTGAAGAAGGTAATTGTTATTGACTTATGAAAAAAAAAATAAAGAGTGTGCTATAGGGCCAGTTCTCACTTTTGCAAGTCTTAATTTCAAGTAGGCTTATATTTTCGGCGTTTAAACCTCAAGTATTTCCGGATTTCAAGATTAGCGAAATCACTGGCGGGGGGGGGGGGGGGGGGGGGGGGGGGGGGGGTGGGGTTGGGGGTAACTTGACGGACATTGGAATACCTTAAATGTTGGGAAACCCCATTCAGGCTAAAGTCCCTTATCTTGTGATTGGAAGTGTTCTTTGCGAAGAATTTCTCACCCGCAGCTTGTAGAGTTCATATCCTACGTATAAGTGTCGTTTCTATATTGCCATGGGTACACACTACAAAAGATGAATGTGAATGAGCTGTGAGATAAATGAAATGAATTATAAAAAAATTGCTATTGAATAACTTCATACTGCTACAAAAGAAACTGTCACTGCTCGAACACTCGTAACTTGATACTGCAATGGAAATAACCTGATACCACCATCGACAAACAACTTGATACGGCTACGCAAACAACTTGATACGGCTGCACAAATAACCTGATATTGCTACGTAAATTACTTGATACGGTTATGTAAATAACTTGATACTGCTTCGTAAATAACTTTATACTGTGGTACAGCAATGGGTCGGTTGCTACATTTATTCACTGAATATGTCAATATGGAAAATTAAACTACTTTACAGCTTTTGCTATAAATTCCGAGACATTTCGCCCATAAAGGGCGAAGGGGAAAACAAAACCAATTTTGCTCTTGTTCCAGCAGTTTGTTGTTGTTGTTATTATTATTGTTGTTGTTTATCCACTCACAGACTCCGTGAGAGTGTTACCCTAGTCAGGATGATAAGACCTCCATGCACACAACAACAGCTGGTAACATGACAGACACACATGCAGACACACAGAAATAACCTGTAAATTTTTTGACCCCTGAAGAAGGCTTCCGCTATAGGAAGACAACTCGTCAGCAATGAAAATATACCATTCAAAAGTATGTGTATAACATGCTCTCATATAGTACAACACATAACTAAAGCTAATACGAAATGTAAGCTTGCGTTGTTAATAAACTAACTTCCTGTTATAGTTGAAACTTACTGGCGTCAAATACAAGAATAATAGAGCCAATGTGTCACATATTATCCGATCTTTAGGTTAATCCAGATAAATTGATTTTGGACAATGGATTAACATTTTAACTTCTTCTGACCTTTAATTGAGGATCCTATTGTTGCGTGATAAATCACGTATCATCATCCTTTATGTAAAGTATTTCCAATCGGAATAACTTGAGACCTTGAAATAATCATTTGGATAACTTGCTTCGAATTCTGATTTCTTTAGTCTCATAATCTCCTTTTAGGGGGAAGACATCCGACGTCGGTCAAACCCTTTTTATTTTACTTCTTAAAGAGTTGGAACAATTTATGTCTGTTTAAAAAATGATAATTCACTCCTATATACACTGGATTATTAATCTTCATGGACACGTATTGAGTGGGTAAAGATGTTATGGTGGCAGCAAACTAGTTTGAATTGTAGCAAAGAAACAGCAATAATGAACAATAAAACAAAGGAAATCTCATATGCTGCTAAAAAAACCTTTCCAGGTTTCAAATATTTTGATTTCGTGAGTATTGCTTTATTAACTAGATGAGCGGTGATTGCATTTAAAACTGATACATATAATTGTACTTCATGATCATCCCCTCATTCGATGTAAGAAAGGAGGAGAGTTTATTGGATAACCAATCAATCAATCAAATTATTATTGAGATAGTATCGCGGTAAGTGTGCGACACGAGCATTCTGAACAACGTCAATGCCCAATGAATAATGAACATATGGATGGATGGAGAACGAAATGTACGAATTGACGAATGAATGAATGACTCAAAATAATAAATGGAAAAATGAATATATGAATGAAGAATGGATGTATGAATAAATGAACGAATGGACCGTTCAAAAAGTTGACGAGATGGAACACCCATACCATCACATCCTCTCTTGGATTCTACCAATAAGTTGAAAGAAGATATTATCCCGAAGATCCTAAATATCGTTTGATCCATATTTGTTCGATGCGGTTAGTGTGATAGGTATTTAAATATATGAAATGTCATGCTTGATAAAGAGATCAAGAAATGAATTAAACATTTGTATATAGCTTTCAATGTAAAAAAAAAGCGTTCAAAACTCATGTTGCCATCTTTGTAGTTTAATCATATTTTTTTCTACTAAACAAATATTTGTTACTTGCAACAACAAAAAATGCCGTGTGATCATTGTGATGTTACTTCAGGTCTGTATACAATACGAGTCTCTTGAAAAGGGAATATAGATACTGCTGCTGCACGTGATCAGATTAAATGTATATCATTATCATGAAGGTATAGCATGCATGTACATTTCTATTTTCGAGGCCACTGTGTCTGTCCAGTGTGTGTTGAGCCTCCCCTTGTCGCCAAAATCCAATTGGGTTAGCAGAGGACAGAGAATGCGGTACTTGTACTCAACGATATCAGTTTAATTGGCCCTGAATGGAGTTGATTATAAGGACAAACGGTCGTCCAAAAGACACGCTATTATCGTCCGCTGTAATCTTCATTGGAAGTCTTAGGAATGCAAGCTTTGTTAATGCAATGGACCGAAACTCCCGGCATACTGGCAATAACCTGAAAAGATTCCCCCTCTCTTAATCCAGTAATTAGCCAAGACAGATCTTTCAGTTTAAAGGAAGCAGCGGCGCTATCTAACGAGCTTAATTGGTTCAATAGTGAGCGGTGTTTAACAATAAGGGCAACACAGAGACCCCCTTTGTACCCCAACAATACCGTCCATAATTGTGATCTGAAGTGGTGAATCTTTCGATTTCAATACGAAGATCATTTCACGACGGCTTAACCTTTTTTCCCTTCTAGTTAGCCGCATCTTTTTCATTCTCAAGAATGAATGTGAAGGGTAATGCCTTCTTAATGGACAACAATTTGCCTTTCCTTTGTCTCTTTAATTAATCGCTAACCTTGTCCCCCTTTTACAAAGTGAAAATCGCTTCTCCTTTTTCGATGCGTTGTATACTTATATACAAGCATTGTTTGGGCTCTCTCCATCGACGCATTATCAAAGAAGCAGAGATCAATCCAATCAGGGACAAATTGAGATCTGTTTTGAGTAAACGGTTAACTTCAATTATTTCGGCTATTATATTGCGAGATTACACGAGTTGCTCACTTGGCATTGAAATCACATTATGGTGTCATTAATTGTCGATTGTACGTGGACTTAAAGGTATCATTATTTGTAAAGATGTTTTGGTCTACTCGCTATTTGTCTGTTAACCCCTCTCTTCTCTTGAACAATGAAGTAATCGAATTTTAACCTAAATAGAACTGGCTTTTACGTTGAGGATTGATTATAGATGACTTTTGCATCTTCACATGTGGAAGGAAGGTGCGACCTTCAGCAAATTGCGGGCCGAAACACGTCTTCGGTGTGGGTGGGGTGGGGGGGGGGGTGATATCATGGAAGGGTCGTTTACCAGCTTTCAATCTTTACACTTTTTACTTATTAGATAGAAAATCCAGCAGTGATATTTCATCGTTACGGTTTAGACTTAATGATCAATCTTAAAAGGTTACTTTTTCGTCACCAGTTTTCTTTCTTTAGCATGATACTCGACAGACAATAGAAACATTTAGAGTACACATGATTTCAATTCTCAACCCTCTAGACAATCAATCCTTATAAACAACATAAAAGCAGCACTTTTCTTGCATCTCCGATCATTCTGGTAATTTTCTGAAACCTACCGAATATTTATCGAAATAAATATAAACTTAATACTTAAACTAAGCAATAACCCCTGAGAAGTTTTCATCAACATTTTTAACGTCAACTATAACGACATATAAATAATTTAATGCAATTCTGTAACATTTCGTCGCAATACCACATTTTGTTTAAGTTCCATGTATCATCATAACATGTAAAAGAAATATCGAACATTTTCCAAATTAACGAAGTTCTTTTACTAGTTATTAAAAAATAATATGCTATAAGATTGGGCTAATACCCTACCGGTACTATTGTTAAGAAAGTAAAATATTCAAATAACAGCTAACATTTAGAGAAAAATCGCCACCAAATCTGTTCTTACCCCAGAATATAATTCAATGTCATTTATTTTATCATGCTTCATTTATTTTCCTACAGTACTTTTTTTTTATGGTGACAGAGAGAGAAGGCGGTGTGGGGGGGGGGGGTCGAGGAATTTCGTATAGCAAATAGAATTACTTGGATTGACGACAAAACTAAATATTAAGTTTGTGGTAAAAAAAAATCACACTTTTTTTCTTACATGAATGTCTTAAGTCAGTGCCTACACGTTTTTCCACATGCATGATCTAGGACGTGTTATTCTAAACATTTTAAGGAAATTGTAAATCTGAGATGGAAGTTATGCTTTTAGTTACAGTAGCATGCACCTCCTGTTATTGGTATTTGCTGCTGGATAAGATCAGTTCGGCGGATTCGCTGTAACCCGCTGTTCAGTAATAAGATGATAATGCGTACTTGACATACGACAGGGGGCGCTACCCCTCGGTCTTTGATGTACTCACTGACGCCGATGTTTCCGTGACCCAGATTATCGTCCAACTGTCGTACTGGACTTTGTGTACCGACATATGTGTAGTGTCCTACGTTCCCATTGTCACAATGGACCTATGAAGTACATCGTTAACCAACATGCCGCTGTTCACTCTATCCGGCTGTTTACACTACTGGTCCCAATCTTCTCCTGTCCTGTGTACACAATTGGTCTGTCACAGTGGCCATAATTACTAGTCAATGGTGCTTTTACCCTGTACATCCTACAATATACACATTTAGTATTACCACCACTGTCGCATTTGGTCTTGCGGAATAGGCACCGTAACACCCAACTTCCCCCTCCCACGCCCCCCCCCCCCCGAGCAAGTGTAAAGCCACGAGCATCCAGTGTGCGATCGTTACATCTTGAATCGTGCGACAGTGTCACTCCGACGCCTTTTGATGAATCGCTACCACACTAAGATCTTGTTCTACCACGATTTACGAATAAATTAGCTCTAATTGGTATAGCGTGTTGATTTGCCGGACAATCGAATTTTACAAAACACTATATTAGAAAAGTTCCAAATTCCGAATCGGATGCAGAGACAGGGGGACACTGTTACAGTCAGTACGCGGCATGATCAGAAGGGCCAAACGATAAATGGTATAATTAGGTAAACCATCATCGAAGGCTCTCCTGCATCGCATGCGGCAACGGCTTAGCCTATAGAATGGTTAGGCCAAGCCTTTGGTATCCTACTGTGTAGAGGTATTGCGAATAACAAGCCGACATCACTGCCGATTAAGAATCGGATACAATTTTTGAAACTGCCAAAGAGCTGTCGTCAGGGACTTGTGTAGAACTCGTTAGCAACGCTACAGGTTGCACCTAACAATTACCGGGCGTATTACTATCATCTTAACCAGATTCCGATGGTTTGATTTTGTTACAAACAACGCATTAAAATTTAAATTGTCATAAAGTATCTCGCCGAATGCCTTCAAAAAGTTTCGAATATTTGCTTTCATGTTTTTAATCTTCCGTCTTTGGGTGATTGTCGGTCACGGTAAAGTTGATCGAGAAGTATACCAGTGCCTAGAGTACAACGTTAAGGGAAATCCCAGTTTTAGTATACCAAAAAAAATGATCTAAACAGTTTGTTTGACTTTCAACTTGTATGATAATTTTAATTGTTTGTAATAAACAGAAAACACAAGTATAAGAGTATGATATATAGTAATCAATAGTCTGCACAATGCTGGATTAAAATTCATATCGATAGTTTGTCGACTGGTCCCCAACGCCACCCGTTCCCACTCCATTCAACCGAGTTTCCTTCTGTTTTAAAGTTTCTTATTCTCCCTGCACAGTAAAGAACTCCGTGCGATGTAACTTTGAAAAATCATCTCGAATATTAGAAATGATAGGCTATGTTTAAACTGTATATAGTATGCAAATGAAAACGACGTAACCACTGTGTCTGTCAGTGGTGCGTCTTCGTGACATGATGAAATAAAGAAAAGTCAATTTATCAATATTTAAAATCGACCAAAAGAGTAAATCATCTGATTTTAGCTCGTTTTCTGTGGCTTACAAAAACACACATACACGCACACAAACAACAACAAACAAACAAACGATAAATTTAAAGCGTGTCGAAAATCCACTGATTTACAGATCTTATCCCAAAATTCTGTTATATCGTCTTTGGCCGATGACGATATATGACGTCATTCTTAACTGGGGCACAATTTCCCATGTGACATGCATGCTTACGGTGATTTTTTCCCCATTAATATTAGTTAAACAATAAAATTCATATAACATTTAGGGTCGAAATAAAAACATATCTTTTCACCTCAGCCAACAATGCAACACTTTATAGCTTCCACAATAAACCATAATTCTGGTGCTGTAAATGTAGTGTCCTTCTTTCAATATATACACCTCTAATCACCAAGAAGACACGTGGAACAGAGAAGGGCCGTGATCTTGATTCGATTAAGAAACTGTTCAATTGTTTAAGACTATTATTTTTTCATCGGTAAGGAAATAAATAAATAAATAATATAAACTATAAATAGGAAACCAAAAACGGACAGGAATTAAGTGGGTGGGTGGGTAGGTGGGAGTGGGTTATTCTAAAATAGTGGGAGGTGGTTAGGGCTTGCTTGAAGTATAAACAGCCTAAGCTGACCATGCATTAAAATTCTCCTGAGTTCTCGCCCATGGTGTAGCCATGACTTGCATACATCTTTGAAGTGGTCTGTGGTCCAATGACAGATCACGGGGCTTCCCTAGCTGACATCACGACACTAAGTTCTTTCAACATTGTTAATTTGGAGATTTTATTTACACATTATTAAAGTCGACGCCAGAATGTCCTTTGGAGACAAAGGGCTCACTTCGAGGAAATTATCGACCACCCCGCATGGAATTATAACTGTAGTCTGTTGCCGGGCCTATAATCGTAACGGAAGGTCTTACAGTGGCCGCACACGGTCATTCGGAAGAGACAACCTATACAACATCCTAGAAACACCGGGAGTTCGTAACGGTGGGTGTTCAATCGTAATCGACCAAGCGCCATACTGTGATGTATGTCCAATGACTATACCTTTTAGTAACTTCCATATTTTCTTGGAATGACATACAATATAAAAGAACTAACCGACTCCTATAATAATTAGAAATAATTATATTACTGAGTCTAGACAATTTCAAACTTTTCAATCGGCCACATCCGCCAAAAAAACCCATCACATAATAATGAACTCAGACTTTTGTTTTTATATAGGGTTGTTAAAAATTAAATAGATTGAAAACTTCACTCATATATCATTTAATTTCTTTCTATAATCGTTTGGAATTAATTATTAGACCTTAACTAACTTGGAAATTAACGGTTTACGGATTTTTCATGCTTTCGTCAACGTGAAAGTAGAAATATGTGAAAAAGAAAAATATGTGAAAAAGATGTTACAAATAGATACTACTATGGTTTCTATTCACACCCCGACAACACATTATGTTATCCATTAAGGACGCCAAGTAAATCCAAATTCTTTCATCGATTGGGAAATTAAACCTTTTTAATTTTAAAAGTTTAAGAGAGTAAAGTATCAATGTTACCAATCCATTAAATCGCAATTTAAATTAAATTAGTCAAACAAAACAAACATTAGAAGAAATCAAACAATTTCGTGAAATTGAAATTATTTGAAAACATAAAAAAATTAAATTAAAAAAAAATTAGATTGGTTATTTAATTCTATTAATATTGGCGATCATGGAAACACTTTATTAAAAAAAACACTTTAACTTTCAAACAAAATATTTAATTTGATTGTAAACTTACAAGGAGAATGATATAGGTCGGAATGATTGCACAGCTATAAATACTAATCATTAATGTATACAACTTTGCTTCATGCAAAATACGTCGATATATTGAGCGGTCCAAAAGTCATGCATGGGAAAGTCATAGCTAAGAGTTTATACCTCGCTGAAACCAAAAAAATCGGTGATAGAAATATCAAAACCTCCGACAAATAACTGAGCAAAAAATATTGTTTTGATACTTGAGAGATATTGGTTTTGTTTGTATTTATTTCTTCATGTAAACGAGGAAACATTCAAGCATATTTTTTTTAACTAACATTCAGTGGCGCTTGTGCTTTTAAGGACTATGCTCCAAAAATGTAGTTTTTTTATCTTCTCTGAGGGAAGTTGTGTTCGTGAAACTTGTTCGTGAAATGTAAAACGTCCTAGGCATATCTGTAATTCTGTTATTATCTGTTAATTCCTAATATTTATTATAAAATTAAAATAAGTGAAGAAGTAACAAATTATGTGTATTTCCTGTTGCTCTATAGATATTAAATTTCAAAGTATTCATAATTAATATTATAAGCCTTCGTTAAATATCTGGTGTTATTTGTTTATTACATATTATTGAGTGATGGCTAATATCTCTATTTTAATATATTCGTTTTGTAATTTCATATTAATATCTGGGCATCAATGGATAAACCAGGAAACTTCATCTCTGTCCAGTCTGTATAATGCATTATAAACCTGTTACTTCATAAAACAGAATGAATATTTTCTTGTGGATGTTTGTGTTGCTTTATAAATAAGATATCTGCATGCTTTTATATGAATATACGACATTCTAAAACTAAGACAGCAAATGCATCATGCCCTCGTATACAGTGGATAACTTCTGCTGTAGTCTGTAACATAAATACATTCATGTTTTAACTATTAAACAGTCAATGACGGGGGGAAACACGGTATTTTAACATCGATTTCTGTTGCCGTCTTTTGCTGTGGCTGTTCATTCAAACAGTTTTATTCTTAAAATATTGAATTGCCTTTGATAATCTTGGTCATGAATATCTATGAATAGTTAAGAAATATTGTGCATTTCTTAACAAAAATAATCCAGAATTCGACTAACTTGTAATAAACCTATACGGGAAATAGCAAATCGATACGATGTGTTTCAACTCATACACTATGGGAAGAAGAAAATAGAAAAAAACATTGTGTGTGGGTGAGTTTCCAGCTTTTGCTTGTTTTCAGTCTTAATATTCACATTTTTAGATTAACTTTTTCTTGTAGTTTTCCCTTAAAGTTAGTCATAATCTTATTGCTATGTCTGTGTTATTAAGATTTGTTTATATAATGTATCAGTCCGATGTTTTACTATTTTGTTTTGGAAATTAAAGAGTAAGAAAATGAAGAAAAAAGTAAAAAAGATGTGAAAAAAATCTAAACACCGCTTCCAAAGGAAAACTGACAACAAGCAGACCGATGAAAAAAGCTAGATAACAAGACTAATTACTGCAAATAATAATAATAAAAATAATAATAATAACATTAATCATAATAATAATAATAATAACAATAAAAACAACAATAATAATAATAATAAAAAGACATACCAATAAAATGGGAAATTTGAAAATCGAAAAATATGGGGTAAGAAATGAGGACAACGATGATGGATAAATAAAAGCGAACTCGCAGTAATTTTATAGTTAATTCTGATAAAGTGAGTTGGTTATATCTCACCATGAAAACACCCCCTGTAGTCTATATCGTTACGTCTGTTTGCTCGATTTGATGTAAAGGGATATACTGCTGCAATACCAACCAGCAGACAATTCAACTTTATAGTCGTATACTTGAAAAAAAAATGATAGAATAGAGAACACAGAGATATTTAAACAATACAGACGAAAGAAACAATAAAAGCTCGTGTTTAACAATAGAGTCGCTAATATATAGATACAATTAAACGATTATTCAAGAAATACAACAAAGATACTTTGTATGGATTATATATAGATACCGGCATAGACACGAAGACAACTGACAATAAAGAACAAATAGAGGCATTTAAACAATACAGCCAGAAGAAACAATAAAGACGCGTGTTTAACAATAGATTCGCTAAAATAGATATAGTTAAACCATTATTCATTATGACGTCATAGGGTCATTCATTCATTCACTCATTCATTCATGCATTCATTCATTCATTCATTCATTCATTCATTCATTCATTCATTCATTCATTCATTCATTCATTCATTCATTCATTCATTCATTCATTTATTCATTTA